>CM069134.1:31494044-31711544 GCA_035221665.1 Okamejei kenojei
GATAGAATGGTCTCGACCCCCAATAAAGTGACTTTCTTTATAGATGAGTTGCTTAAACAGCACAGACCTGGGACTACAGGACTGAAATTGGAATTTCCAGCATATCCCGTTGATGTAAGACTTTGTATAGCCATCCATATCTGACATTATATTAATGTCACACACACCATCAGGAATATGGAGACGGGTCTGTTTATCAGCCATAAGAACCCACATCACAGGGTGACGGTGCAGACTATCTCCAGGTGGCTCAGGGTGGTATTGGGTGCAGCAGATATAGACACTAACATTTTTAAATCTCATTCTACCAGGGCTGCATCCACATCAGCGGCGGAGGACCATGGAGGTACCCATGGATCATGTCCTCGAAACAGCGGGCTGGGCCAGTGAAACTACATTTCAGAGGTTTTATAATAAGCCTGTGGCCACTCCCGCAACGTTTGCGGAGTCAGTTTTAAGTGCTGTTCCCTAAACGTTTATCCCTGAGTTAGGGGTTTATTGTTTGTATTAATAAATACGTTATTTTTCAGCTTGTTCAAGTCTGAAATATGTTAACATACTTCCTCCATCAGTAATTACGGCAGTGTGTGAGCATGGACGTGGTCCAGGGCATGGAATCACAGAGCTTTGAAATCTTCATGAAGTCACTCGCGTGACTCCGAAGTAAAATAGTAAGATTAAATGAGAACTTACCAGTTTGAAGTTTGATCCTTATTTTATGAGGAGTTACAATGAGGTATTTCGTGCCCTCCGCTCCCAACCCTCTACTATAAGGTCAACTGGTATATAGAGTCTCTTAAATCTTACTATCTTCAGTCATTGTTGTTATCTGTGATTCCACACCGCTGCTTTGAAGAATGTCGCGCATGCGTGCTGGCGGGGTCTTCACGAAATCCCTCATCGTAACTCCTCATAAAATAAGGATCAAACTTCAAACTGGTAAGTTCTCATTTAATCTTACTATTTTAGTTTAGAGATACAGCAAGTAGGTCCTGCAGGTCCGCGCTGACCTATGATCACCCGTTCACACTAGTTCCATCCTACACACTAGGGACAATTTACGGAACCCAATTAATTAACGAACCGCATGTTTTTGAAACGTGGGAGCAAACCGCAGCACCCGGAGAAAGCCCACGCGGTCACTGGGAGAATGTACAAACTCCGTACCAACAGCACCCATAGTCAGGATCGAACCCGGGTCTCCGGCGCTGTAAGGCAGTAACTCTACCGCTGCGCCACCCCTAATTTTAATACAGATTCCCAAACTTATTTTACGAGGGAGGAGAATTTTTATTGGCTATTACCCACCTTGCTTTAGCCCTGATTAAGGAGGACATAGAACAATTCCATTCTTTAATCATGTTGTCATAGAGTGTGATAGCGTGAAAACAGGTCCGTTGGCCCAACATGTTCATGAGGATCAAGTTGCCCATCTAAGTTAGTCCCATTTGCCCGCATTGTAGAAAGCTTCAAAAACCATTTGATTACCCAGAGCCCATTGTATCAATGTGTCTAAAACTATAAAGTGGTTAGGATCTCCTGTGCAGTTCCTCTTGCCCAGTAATTCTAAGAAGATGGAAGGTATGAATGCCTCTTCTTTCTTCACCATAGTGATCATTTACACCAAATACTCCTTCCCAATACTGGCGGAACATCATGCCAGGAGTGCGTTTCTCACTAACTGATTTTATTGAGCACTAGCCACTAAGTTGAGTCGGATACTTTAATGTTTGAACAAAACTTGTTTTGCTGTTACAATTTTTACAATTGACGCTGAAAAAAAAGTTTAGATTCTGTGATTGAGAATATACAATGTTAATCCAATGTATCTTTTTGCAGTTAACTCTTACTAATTTGGTGTCAGTAGATGAAAGACTGATCTATCGACCACATCCCGAGAATCCAGAAAAGTGAGCTGAATTAAGGATTTTACATATATTTTTGTGATATAATTATATTTTAATTATTATTTTTGGATGACTATTGGTATTTTGCCAATCTAAAGAAACAACATGTTGTTTAGTTTAGAGATACAGCATGGAAACAGCCCCTTCACCCATCGAGTGCGCTGACCAGCGATCCCCGCACACAAATACTATCGTACACACTAGGGACAATTTACCAAAGCCAATTAACCTACAAACCTGTATGTCTTTTTTAATGTGGGAGGATACCGGAGCACCTGGAGAAAACCCACTTGGTCACGGGGAGAACGTACAAATTTCATACAGACAGCACCCGCAGTCGGGATCAAACCCGGGTCTCTGGTGCTGTAAGACAGCAACTCTACCATTGCGCAAAAGTGCAGTCCCTATAATTTAACGATTGATGTGAAGCAATTTATATTAGTTATTGGCCCAGATTTTGCTGTCAGCAGCAAAAGAACAGCAATCATTGTTCACTCTACTGACAACTGCTCATATACGTTCAAAGTTTCAAAGGTACTTTGTTGTCACATATACTGAAGTACGGTGAAATTCATTTTTATATACAGTTCAGTACAACTATCACTATATATGTCTGAAGAAGGGTCTCGACCCAAAATGTCACCCATTCCTTCTATCCAGAGATGCCATTCCCACTGAGTTACTCCAGTGTTTTGTGTCTATCTTCGGTGTAAACCAGCATCTGCAGTTCCTTCCTACACTATACATAAGCAGTTAGATACAGTACAGGTGTATAGCAATAATACACTGAGCCATATACAGAGTCGCCAGATTTGGCGCCATTTTCAAATCCCAGTTGTTGTCAGTGCATGGTTCTTGATCTGATCCATTAGGCCCATTGTCCTAGCGGTGTTGCAGGGTTGGCCTGGCTAAGTGGAGCCATGGTATCCTCCTTTATTGGGAACCTTTGAGCAAAGATTCATCAGATGTTTAGATAGACACAAAGCTGGAGTAAATCAGCGGGTCTGATAGTATCTCTGGAGAAAAGGAATAGACATTTCAGGTCGAGAAGATGCGTGATCCACATCAGCACCCTCAGTGGGATGCATGATGTACATCAGCTGGAAAGCAAAAAGGATGTTCTTCAATTCATCAGATTCAAGAATCTTCATTGGAATTCACAATTTCTTTGTCATGGAACACAGAAAATAGGAAGTGTATATTAAATTTAGATTATGCACTAGAAAGCAAAATAAGATGAGGGAAATGGAATTCAGACAGTTTAAATTCAAATTGAATTTGGACAAATTAAAACAAAACCTCCAACGCCCCAATATAAATGATTCTGTGCAAGAATGAAACGCCATATTTGTAAGTTTTCTCAGCCATAGAGGTTATTTGGCATTTACTTTAACTGATCACAGTATAAGTGCGGCACAGTGGCGCAGCGGTAGAGTTGCTGCCTTAACAATGCCAGAGGCTCGGGTTCGATACTGACTCTGGTGACTGTCTGTATTGAGTTTGTACCTTCTCCCTGTGACCAAATAGGGTTTTCTCTGGGTGCTCTGGTTTTCTCCCACATTCCAAAGACTTAACTAATGGACATCTGAGTGACCACGCTTTTTTGGTTACTTTAAATAGCTGATTAATGGATATTTGCCAGAACTTCATAACCATAAGAATGTTCAATGTTTAATCTGTCGGTGCTATTGTAGTGCACCCTCTAGAAAAACAAGACTTTGGAATTTATCATTGATAAACTGTAAAACATGTTTCAGCTTATTCAGCCAAATTATTTAAAAGCGTGAATGTTTCAATTTAATCAGAATTATATAACCAAAGATTAGTTTACTTGACCAAGTTTGAAGTAAATATATTTGTTTTATTTTAGAACCATTTTAACACAAGAAGCTATTATTACTGTGAAAGGAGTTATCTTAAGCAACTATCTGGAAGGATTAATGGCCAGCACCATTTCAGCTAATGCAGGGAAGGTATGTATAAAGATACATTTTAAATACATTTGCCTTTTTTTGCTTTTTACAATGCCATAACTATTCCTAATAGGAATTCAACATTGTGGTTTATTAACTTCTACCATTTACAAAAGTACTGAAAGTCTGGAAACCTCAACAGGTTCAGATATTAAATGCCATGGATCTTGAGACTGAGAATTGTGACAGTTTCCACTTGCCTGTAAAGCAAATCGGATGAAAGATCCTCAGTTCTTTCTGAAAAGAACACAAAGTGCTGGAGTAACTCAGTAGGTCAGGTAGCATCACTGGAGAACATGGATAGGTAACGTTTCGGGTCAAGGCACTTCTTCAGACTCAACCTGGATAGATGATGTTTTGGGTCGAGACCCTTCTTCAGACTATCCAGGTCTCCACATCGAACCTTGGGCGGCACGCTGGCGCAGTTGGTAGAGTCACTGCCTTACAGCCCCTGAGACCCGCTTTCAATCCTGACCTCCGGTGCTGTCCGTGCAGAGTTTGCACGTTCTCCCTGTGACCGCATGCATTTCCTCCGGGTGCTCCGATTTCCTCCCACATACCATCGGCCTCTGTAAATTGCCCCTGGTGTGTCTGGAGTGGATGCCAATGTGGGAGAAGTGTGAACGGGTGACCGACCGATGGTCGGTGTGGACTTGTTAGGCCGTAGCTGTATCTCTAAAGTAAACTAAATTATCAAGACCTCTCAAGATCCTGTACATTTCAATGAAGTCTCCGCTCGCTTTTATAAACTCCTGGGACTGCAAGCATTATCTGCCCAACCTTTCCTTGTATGGCAACTATATAAAGAATGCAATCATTATCTGAATGCCTTGTGTGAAGATTGAATATGTCGTTTAAGGTTTGCTTGAAGCGTTTTAGTTTTTATTCTATTGTTGATACAAAAAGCAAATTTTCATTTTATGGTTAAAAATACAGCAAACTTCTTACACCCCTGTGACATGCCTTTTCTGTGTTGCTCTAGGGGTGGGATGCTATTGAGTGGATAATTCAAAACTCTGAAACTCTGAAACTCTAACAGCTTTCACTTCTGCATTTTGCTCTAACTAGTGGTAACTATTGATTGAAATACCCAATCATCTAATATTTTATTGCATGGAATTGGCTCTTGTTTGTGTGGCATAGACTGCATGTTTGTTTATAAGTAGATTACATTTTAAATTTTGAATGCATCTATCTTAAAATCCAGTAAACCCTTGCAATAATGGACCTCCATACAGCGGATTTCTGTTATAGTGGGCTGAAGCTCCAGCTTCGCGCGCCTCCCATATTTCTGCTTCTTACCCAATCGAGCTGGCGCTGTGTGGCAGGGGCTTCGGTTGCGGGAGCAGAGAGCGCGAGCAGCATGAAGACTGAGTACCGGGCCCGTCCCTGGTGCACCATGAGGCTGGGAGCTCTGTGAATTCATGCTAATTTACCCCCAACATCGCATTTCTTCCCTCCTGGCCTTGGGTTAAACTTTACCTCCCCTCACTTGGTTATAGCAAACAATTGGCAATAACGGACTCCATCCCCTCGCCCCCTGCATGATCCGTTATTGCGAGGGTTTGCTGTATAAAAAAGGTACAATCTTTCTGATATATGTTGCATCTTTCCCAAACATGCATCGATTATACTATCTATCCTCTGGTTGTATAAAAAGGTGTTTTCAGTCTTCTTTGGATTTTGGGTAGCAAAGTTGAACTGTGCCAGCATTTAGGGTTGTTGAGTGGTAATTATTAGTTGCCACACTTGGAGGTATGGAAGATAGAACACAAAAAGCTCTGTAGAAAAGGAATAGGTGACGTTTCGGGTTAAGTCCCGTCTCCACCAGTCCCCGTCTTCTTGGACCGCCCCCCCCCCCCCCCCCCCCCCCCCCCCACGCCCCTTCCCCTGGACGGCCTTCTGCCCACATTAGACTTCTTAATTTCTAACTGCCGGCATGACATCAATCGTCTAGACTTTTCCATTCCCCTTACCTACTCTAATCTCGCCCCCTCTGAAAGTACAGCCCTCCGCTCGCTCTGCAGCAACGCCGACATTATCACCAAACCTGCCGACAAGGGAGGTGCCCTGGTAGTCTGGTGAGATGACCTCTACCATGCTAAGTTGAAGCGCCAGCTCGTGGACACCTCCTCCTACTTCTCCTTGGGGGTGGGGGTATTGAGTCTGAAGAAGGGTCCCAATCCGAAACGTCACCCATCCTTTTGTTCCAGAGATGCTGAGTGACCCGCTTAGTTACACCCGCACATAGTGTCCATCTTTGGAAGAAGAGGTTTGAACATAGAGGAGCCCATGCAACTATTTGAAACAATGGATGCATTTTCCTGTGATAAGTTGCCATAAAAATTAAGATCTTTAAAATCTAAAAAGCAGGTCTTAGTTTGGTTTAAATTTGTTAATGAGCCTACACCGTTCTATCATCTGTATCATGGAGTTTGGCCACTTGATGGTTATTTTATTAATCTGGGGTGGAGGGTCCACACCGTTTAGTTTTGAGATACAACACAGAAACAGGCCCTTCGGCCCACCGAGATCGCGCCGACCAGCAATCCCCACACACTGAACACTATCCTGCACGCACTAGGGACAGTTTGTACAATTTTACCAAGCCAATTAGACTACAAACCTGTACAGCTTTTGAGTGTGGGAGGAAAGTGGCGTACCAGGTGAGAACCCACGCAGGTCACGGGGAGAACATACCAACTATGTACAGACAGCACCCATAGTCAGGATCAAACTGTAAGGCAGAAACTCCACCGCTGCGCCACCGTGCCGCCCTTCTTGTAAAGGATACCATTTATTTAATTTGACCTGAACTTGGATAACTTTCAGGAGCAGACCACCAGGAGTTGACTAATTTGCCATCCATTGAGATGATAGGTGATTAGTAACTGCTACATTCTATATATACTTTAATAGTGGTTAAATCTTAGATTTAACATCAATTAAACTTTGCAAAACTGATTCTCGAGCACACATTGGATAATTTATCTGTTATGCTTTGGCATCAATCTCTTTTGGCAGATGACTTTCAAATTTTGACACCTTAATTTCCTTTGTTTCATAATTTTGAAAGGAAGGCTCTAATCTTAACAGCCATGCCTTATTTATTTTATTTTACCTTGTCTACGTTGATTCCTGTACGTGAAATGACTGAAACGTCATCATAATGCGTTTTATACTCTCGTACAGCACAGCCCACCTTATCCATGCTGACTGATGCATATCTGATTCTTGCCCACACTTTTGAAATTGTTGGTTCTTGTGCTGCCAGTTAAGGCACTCAGAACATGACATGCAGTTAATAGATGGGGTTTGGCAATGACTAGATATATTTAACTGTTTTGCTCATTGAAAAATCAATATTTATTGAAGAAGATTAAATGTTGCAGCTGTATGAAAATGGCCGGATGATCAGAATATCCATTTTTTTTTTAGTCGACCGTGGACTGATCCTTGCACATGTTAAAACGTACTGATCTTTGCATTTTGTGGGAAGCAACACATAAATAATACAAATGTATTTTTGGAAGCAAATTGAATGGATGCATTGAAGATAGAATTCATCTTTTTAATTTTGTAAGTGATTCAATATTTCTCTGTTCTGGATGCATGGTAGAAATATGATTTGATATTTCTCTGTTCTGTGGAAATATTGTCTGCACTGCTATTTGATTGTGAAACTTGATTCGTGTCCATCTTGCTTTAATAGTTGCAATTCAACCTTTGTTTTCTGGGTTTTCTATCTAGGTGTGTAATCTGAAACATTTCTGGGATAAGTTTATTTCATCAGTTATAGAGTCGTACAGTTTGGAAAACGGGCCCTTCGGCCCAACTTGCCTATGCCGATCAAGAGGCCGCATCTAAGCCTACATTTGGCCCATATCCCTCTAAACCTTTCCTATTCCTGTAGCTGTCCAAATGTCTTGTAAATATTATTATAACACCTACCTCAACTACCTCCTCTGGCAACTCGTTCCATGTTCCCACCACCTTCTGTCCAAATTAGTTGTTAGGGAAGTGAAATATTGAGGTGTAGAGGTGTTAGCTTTTCCACTGGATTTTGTGCACAACGGCCACAAATAGTTGAAAGAAGCCTTGTATTTAACTCATTTGTGCTCCTGATGTCAATTGCAGAGCCTTTATATCATGCTACTGAAAAGTGATCATTTGAGTTGCATGTAAATTAGGCATTGATTGGCAATAAAATCAAAGTGCTATATTCTCAAGTTCTAGGAGCAGAATTTGGCCTTTCAGCCCATCAAGTCTACGCCACCATTCAATTATGGCTGATCTACCTTTCCCTCTCAACCCCATTTTCCTGCCTTCTCCCCATAACCCCTAACACTCTTAGTAATCAAGAATCTGTCAATCTCCACCAGGTGATGAGCAGTGCCTGCTTTTCCTCCAAACGTGACGCTTGGCATTCAGGCCAAAGAGTTCAATCTTGGTTTCATCAGACCAGAGAATCTTGTTTCTCCTGGCCTGAGAGTCCTTTAGGGGTGCCTTTTGGCAAACTCCAAGCGGGCTGTCATGTGCCTTTTACTGATGAGTGGCTTCTGTCAGGCCACTCTACCATGAAGGCCTGATTGGTAGAGTGCTGCAGATATAGTTGTCCTTCTGGAAGTTTCTCCCATCTCCACAGAGGAACTCTGTCAGAGTGACCATCGGGTTCTTGGTCACTTACCTGACCCAGGCCCTTCTTCCCCGATTGCTCAGTTTGGCCGGGCGGACAGCTCTATGAAGAGTCCAAAGTTCTTCCATTTAAGAATGGCGGAGGCCACTGTGCTCTTCGGGACCTGCAATGCTGTGGAAATTGTTTTATACCCTTCCCCAGATCTGTGTCTCGACACAATCCTGTCTCGGAGGTCTACGGACAATTCATTCGTCTTCATGGCTTGGCTTTTGCTCTGACATGCACTGTCAACTGTGGGACCTTATATTGACAGGTGTGTGTGTGCCTTTCCAAATCATGTCCAATCAATTTAATTTACCACTGGTGGACTCCAATCCAGTTGTAGAAACATCTCAAGGATAAACAATGGAAACAGGATGAACCTAAGCTCAATTTTGGGTGTCATAGCAAAGGGTCTGAATACTTATGTAAACGTGATATTTCAGTTATTTCATTTTAATTACTTTGCAAACATTTCTAAACACCTGTTTTCACTTCTTCGTTCTGGGGTATTGTGTGTAGATTGATGGTAAAAAAAAAGTTAGTCCATTTTAAAATAGGGCTGTAACGTAACAAAATGTGGAAAAAGTGAAGGGGTCTGAATACTTTCTGAATGCACTATATTCAAGATTTACAATCCAGGTCTATAAAATGAGAAGAGGATGCAAAATTCCCCTTCAGAGTTTCAGCAATGACACCAATTCACATCTACTTTATTAACACCTTTTGGTCCTAATTCCTTTCAATGTGTTTTCATTCAGGGCTGCAAAGCAATGGAGTGGGTAATAAGTAAGAAGAACTAGCGGCATCTGACCAGGAGAGTATGAAGTCACTGCTGGCTGTAGCACGGCTGAACACTTGACAGTTTAGCCCATGGTTGTGCTACACTTTGACTTGTATTCAGGAAACTCACTTAGTAACATGTTCTGTATTATTTTAAAGTGAATGTCATTGCTTTTTCTTGGCCGGGGGTGGAATTATAAGCTACAAAATTGATGGAATGTATCAAATATTCGGATCATGAAAGTATGCAGCCAGTTTTGATGTGAGATGCTGTGTTTGGGATTATTTATAGGAAGATATATGTTTGTAGTGTCCTTTACTTGACAAACATCTATTCAACAGCAGTCTGCAGAGGGATGTCACTTGGTACATGCACTTTTTAAACAAAGGGCCATCTCCTAGAAATAGAACCAGAAACATTGGACAAACATATAGTCTTAAAAACTGTTTTGATCGGCACTTGGTGCTTTGCATTCGATTAATACTTGAAGGCGGAATGGATAGTGACAATGCCTTACAGCGCTGAATAAATAAAACGTGTACATTTCGGAACATTGTTACGATCGCATAAGTAAAATTGATTTTATTTGTGTCATTAACTTAGAATTTGATTGTGAATTATTCTAGGCAAATCGTTGGAGCTTGGCCAGGGTAAAATCCATTGGTGCTAAACTAGGAAGTAATTTTGATTGAACTTAAGTGTATTATCTTTGACCAGTAATTCAATCACTTCAGCACAGAATTCTTACTATGAAAATGTAATGTGTTTTGGTGAAAGACACTCTCATTTCAGTTCTGGATTAATTTCCTATCAAGGTGGAAAAGTTGACAATGTTTTGTTGAAAGAATTGCTGTACCACTCAGTTTTTGATATTCTTTAGCTTGTCATGAAGACTACTTTTTGCATAATTGCTGCTCGTATCATTTTGTTTTAATGCAAATATTTAAAAAACATTTAAGAGTTTAGATTGTCTTATAAATATTTATGTATTTAAATACTGTGTTTAAAATACAGGCTATTTTCTGAAGAAGTTTGTGTGTTTTTTTCCCCCAAGATTATTAGGTGTTTAAAGACAAAAATCACTCTTGCAAATTCTTCAGAACAGCATACCAATATACATTTACTCCAGATTGCAGCATCCAAGTTGCTCTGAAATTAATTGCACTGCTTCCTACAAATAGAAGTTTGTGCATATGTGCAAGTACCAATCATTGTTTAACTTCTGGCATTAAATCTACGTGCATTCTGATACCTTGCGCTTGTAGTTCAGTGGAAAACATCTTATTCACGAGTTCATGACGCTTTTGTGTTAGGTTAGATTATTATTGTGACTGTAATGTTATTGGATAAGTTCATGGATAGGAAAGGTTTAGAGGGATAATGGCCAACTGCATGCAAATGTGATTAATGTCGATAGGACATCTTGGTTGGCATGGGCTTGTTGAGCCGAAGGGCCTGTTTCTGTGCTGTATGACTGATGTATAATATGTACCATAGAGCTTTGTTTTGTCTGCTGTTCAATCAGATCAGAATTAAAGGACATTCTTTTAGGAAGGAGATGAGGAGAAATTTATTTAGTCAGAGGGTGGTGAATTTGTGGAATTAGTTGCTATTTGAAGGCTGTGGAGGAAAAGTCAGTGGATATTTTTAAGGCAGAGAGAGATAGATAGATTCTTGATTAGTACAGGTGTCAAAGGTTATTGTACCTGTACTGAAGGCAGGAGAATGGGGTTAGGAGGGAGAGATAGATCAGCCACGATTGAATGGTGGAGTAGACTTGATGGGCTGAATGGCCTAATTCTACTCCTATTCCTCATGACAGATACACCATACATAAATACAACAAGTCAAACTCAAGTACAATACATTGAGAAAATTGGAAGGCACTGCGTGCAGAATATAATTCTCGACATTGTAGTGCATTAGTTCCATAGACAAAACCCAGTGTCCACATTGTGGTAGAGTTGATTCAAATTTACGGGGAGAAGTTTTCAGTGGTTTGGTTTAGAGATACAGCAAGGAAACAGGCCCTTTGGCCCACAGAATCTGTGCCGACAAACAATCCCTGCACACTAACACGATCCTACACGCACTAGGGCCAATTTACAAACTGTACGCCTTTAGAGTGTGGGAGGAAACCGCAGCACCTGGAGAAAACCCACATGGTCAGAGAGAAAGTAGAACGCTGCACAGGCAGCAGCTGAAGTCAGGATCGAACCTGGGGATCTGGCGCTGTAAGGCAGCAACTCTATCGCTGTGCCGCCCTTGTGGACATGTTTATGTTTGTTATTATTGTCACATGTACTGAGGTGCAGTGAAAAGCTTTGTTTTGCATGTTATCTAAACAGATCAGATATACCATACATAGAAACAATCTGTTCAAACTCAAGTATAATAGATGGAGCAACGGGTAAGATATAAAGTGCAGGATATAATTCTGAGCATTGCAGCTCATCGGTTCCTTGGACAAAGTCTAATATCCTTAACGTGGTATGGGGTAAAGTGAACAGTACTCTAGTTTATGGCAGCACTGTTTAGAAGCCTGATAACAGGAAGAAGCTGTTCCTGAGTCTGGTGCCTTGTTGACTGCTGAATGGCCACGAGATAGAGCCTTATCTAAACTAACCCTATACTTCCTGTAGCATAGATTACATCCCATTAATTATTTTGCCTGATTATTTTAATATTTATTTTTCTTTGCCATATTCAATTTTCAAGGTTTTTCTTTTCTTTATTAGAACTAATGTACATTACAATGATACAAGCCAAAAATAACATCATACATTTCCTGTACCACTTCTTATTTTATACTTTAAGAAGAAGAATAGAGAGAGTTAAATAGGATAGTAAGTGCGCGAGAGAGTGATCCGGAAGAGCCTGTAGAAGTGTAAGACACAAGAAAGACTAAAAAAGAAAAACAAAGGAAAAGCAAGAAAAAAAAATAGAAAACAGAAAATATGAGAAAGTAAAATAAGCTAAGATAAAAGGGATGTACCTCCTTCCTATCTTTACACACCCCTCACCAGGTCCTGATACCATTTATTTTCAGAGTTGTGTTGCACTCTATGCTTGTAATGTCGATAAATGGAGACCAAATCTTTTGGAAATGGTCTGATTTGCCAGCTAGGAGGAATCTCATATCTTCTAGGTGTAAAGGTTTTTCTTTTCAAGCAGACGTTTGATGTTTAATTCCTTTCAGAAGACAAAGCAGTCAGTTTGAAGGAAATATCCAGCCAGTGCCATTAATAAAATGGATTTATTACAAACAAAATAGACATTTTAGTAAAGGTGATCCTGTATTTTCTCTCTTTTATTTACTCTTCCACAAATGTCCCATCTATCTCATTGGAGATTAAACTGTCTTATTCAGACTTTAGTGGACTACAATCTGATCCTTTATCTGTGCATTATAGATGGCTTCCTCCCACACTCCAGAGGCATACAAGTCTGTGGGTTAATTGGCTCTGGTAAAAATTGTAAATTGTCCCTAGTGTGTTAGCAGAGCTGCCAACTCTCATGCTTTGAGCGTGAGAATCACGCATTTGAAAAAATTCTCACGCCCTCACACTGATCACAAATTTTTCACGCTCTGTCATGAGAAATTCTGTGATCAACGAAAATTTCAAAACTCAGATAAACTGCATGGGCCGCGGGTGTTGGAGAGCCGGGGCTTAGGGAGGGATGGAAGCAGAACCAGCGGCGGGGACAGATGCGGGGAGCCGGGGCTGGCGAGTGTTTGCCCGGCTGGCGAGTGTTTGCCCGGCTGGCGAGTGTTTGCCCAGCTGGCGAGTGTTTGCCCGGCTGGCGAGTGTTTGCCGGGCTGGCGAGTCGCTCGCTGCAGCTCCGGCCATGGAGCAGCCTCAGTGCAAGAGTCCTGGGCCATCGGAGGCGTCGGAACCATTACGCCGCTGCCGTGAGAGTCTCGGTGCCGAAGGGACAGAGACTCTCAAAGGGAGGCAGAGAGAGGGGGGGGGGGGGGGGGGGAGGAGACGGGGGGTGAGAGGGGAGAGAGAGGGGGAGAGACAGAGGGGGAGAGAATGGGGAGAATGCTCACCTGCAGCTCCAGCCATGGAGAAGCCTCAGTGCAAGAGTCCCATCGGGACAAGAGTTCCCCTCGGTGCAAGGCCATCGGAAGCGTTGCGCCGCTGCCATGAGAGTCTCTGTGCCAAATTCGCCCAGGTGAATGGATGGATCAGGCTGAGGCTCGGTGCATCCTGGAGGACAACCAGTGGCTGCTGGAAGTAAGTACCAAGCACTGGGTAGAAACGGTGGAAGATAGTGGACTTCAAATGGGGGTGGTTGGAGAAAGCATCCTGTTTGCCTGCTGGATTTTCACTTACTGTAACTGCAGGAAAAATGTTCCCGATGTTGGGGGAGTTCAGAACCAGGGGTCACAGTTTAAGAATAAAGGGTAGGCCAGTTAGGCCTGAGATGAGGACAAACTTTCTTCACGCAGAGAGTTGTGAATCTGTGGAATTCTCTGCCACAGAAGGCAGTGCAGGCCAATTCACTGGATGTTTTCAAGAGAGAGTTACATTTAGTGCTTGGGGCTAGCGAAATCAAGGAATATGGGGAAAAAGCAGGAAAGAGGTACTGATTTTAGATGACCAGCCATGACCATAGTGAATGGCAGTGCTGGCTCTAAGGGCCAATGGCCTATTCCTGCACCTATTTTCTATGTTTCTATGCTTGAGTATATGGCAATAAAACTCGATCACTTGATTTTGAAGCATTCATGCATGGTGGAGGTATAATGTAGTCATAGAGTGATACAGTGTGAAAACAGGCCCTTCGGCGCAACTTGCCCACGACCGCCAACATGTCCCAGCTACCCTACCTGCTTTTGGTCCATACCTCCAAACCTGTCCTATCCATGTACCAGTTTAACTGTTTCTTAAAAGTTGGGATGGTCCCTGCCTCAACTACCTCCTCTGGCAGCTTGTTCCAAACACCCACCACCCTTTGTGTGGAAAAAACATTGAAATCATACTTCTACAATGCACTAAAACATGATTTTAATACATCAAATTTCAAAAAGTCCCCACCCTGGGAGGGGGGACACCCTACTTCCACACCCTCTCTCCCCACTCGGTTGCTCCACTCCCTCACCAGGTACCCCGAAGGCCAGTAATCAGTGATCGTTCAGCCTCCCAATTTTCAAAAACGCTCCGCGGCCCCTGGTTCAGACGGAGAACACTGCCAGATGTGAGCGGGGAACTGAGGCCAGTTGTCCGTGATGTCTGGATCCCAATGCTCAGCGCTTCATGTTTTGGAGTTGGCTAATGGTATTGATTAGTTGACAAAACCTTAATTTATTAATCCGGAATATCCAGGGGGATGGGATAAGTGTAATATTAAAATTACATGCAAGGCGTCTGGCTGTCTGTCGCAACATATAGCCCTGATAACCCATTATTTCCATCAGTTAAATATTGGGAAGGTAGCACTATTGTCATTTGCCACTCATTTATTATGTTTGTTTACTTCACTGACTATTTCTAACCCCCCCCCCCCCCCCCAACTCCTTTGACATGTTGAGTAGAAATGTCCCAAATCTCGTTGTTTTATTAATTGAATACTTCGTTGAATATCCTCAAGGAATGCAATCAGATGGAAACTGATTCAGATGTTTAAGAGCTTGTTCAATGAAGGGGAATATTTTAAAGGAGTGACAGAGATACATGCAGGGGAATGTGTGAGGAGATTATTATTTGTCTTTAGTTTTAGCTTGAACCAGGACATCTGAAGATTCAAAGTTTAATATAGTAACTGTGCTGATACTGACCCCAACCAACCATGTAATGAATATCATCCATTCCGGAGGTTTTACTTTTGTGATGCCATTTAAACTTCACTTGGATTTTAATCACCTCAAAATAAAAGTAATTGGGAACGGGGAGCATTGGAACAAAAAATTGCCCTCGGTACATATTAACTGTAATGTAATAATATATGCATGTTGGTAGGTGCAATCAAAGCAAGGATCTTTTTATCATTGCTGTGTTTTGAATACCACAGAAAATATTATGTACTCTCAAGATCACATTTAATAGAATAATATTGCTTAAATATATAGTTATTGGACTTTGCATTTCGGAAAAGTCCTTGCTGAGAGGAAGAATGCAAAATACTGAAAATATTGGGGGTGAAAATGACTTCAGGACAGTTTGTTAGGAAAATGAAAGAAATGGTAACAGAATACTTATACAGCTGAGTGAGTATAATTTTACGGATGAGAAATTGTGTTCAACCAATTGATGACTTCTTTGACAAAGTAACTAGCATGTTAGATAACAAGGAAGCCAATGGATGTAACAAATTGTGTTATCCATAATTTGGTCTGTGGTGCCCCATAACGCATTAATGCATTAGATGAGCACCTGTGGACTTGAACGTAATAGGTTAAGTCCAGGGGGTCAGATATGGGGCTTTATGTGTGGGCCAGATATATTGTCAGTGCAAAGGGGCTAGGAGAAGGCCAAGAGTGTATCCAGAGTCAAGGTCTGGAATAGTACTAGGTGTGCAGTCAAAGCTGGGACCAGGGGAGTGTTCAGCACTGGGAACCTAAGCAGATAAGCAGCTATGATCAGGGCAGAATAGGGGGCCAGGTGTAAGGCTGGACTCAGGGACATGAATGAGAGAAGGTATACAACTGGAGTCAGGGCCAGTAGTACCAGGTGTTCAGTGAGACCCAGGTTGGTCAACATGGGCCAAGTGTTTGATTATAACCTGATTTCCACACATGAATACACTAAGGTCATTCATCTGCTGCATGTGTTGATCAGAGTCTGGCTCTACTGTGGAACATAATTAGGAATGTAATTTAGTCTAACCTTATTCATAGCTAATCAAATTTAAAGCATATATATTACATTCAAATGTAAGTTAAAATATTCACTACAATATGCACCATATTGCACAATTTCAAGCTGAAAAATGCAAAGGTTCTGTACCAATGGGAGGGGACACACCCTCCCACACAATTAGACAGGTACATGGATAGGACGCATTTAGAGGGATATGGGCCAAATGCAGGCCGGTGGGACCAGTGTAGATGGGACATGTTGGTCGGTGTGGGCAAGTTTGGTGTTATATGACTAACTCAGTGGGTCTAGCAACATCTAAGGGGGAAAAGGACTAGGTGACAATTCGGGTCGGAACCCTTCTTCAGATTGAAAGATAGAAAAGGCCAGAACAAAAGCAGGGCCAGCAACAGATGACCTCGGAATGGGTGAAGTCCATAATGGCCCAATGTCGGCTGGGGAAGATGTGCTAACGACAGGAATACAAGGATGCAAACAGTGGAACTGGTAGAACGACTAGGGTGGGGGAGGGAGGGAAAGGAATGCAGGAGTTATTTGAAGTTCTAGAAATCAACGTTCGCACCGCTGGGTTGTAAGCTGCCCAAGTGAAATATGAGGTGCTGTTACTCCAATTTGAGTGTGGCCTCACACTGACAGTGGAGGAGGCCCAGGACAGAAATGTCAGTATGGGAATAGGTAGGAGAATTAAAACGTTTGGGAACTGGGAGATTGCGCAGGCCAGGGTGGACTTGCCATAAGTGTCCTTTTTGGGTATTTCCTCTTTAAAATGCAGTCAAACACGAAACATGATATCCTACACAAAAAGCCATGTTGGCTGTTCCGAATCAATACACGTCTATCCAAATAAACTTAAATCTTATTCCCCAGATTCCTCCCCTGTAACTTTCCCGGTGTAGATGTCAGTCGCTGATCTATACTTCACAGGTTTATCTTGCAACCATTCTTAATTAAAGGCATTGCATGCAGTGCATTCAGAAAGTATTCACACCCCCTCACTTTTTCCACATTTTGTTATGTTACAGCCTTATTCTAAAATGGATTAAAAAAAAAAATTGTTATCATCAGTCTACACACAATACCCCATAATAAAAAAGCAAAAATAGGCTTCTAAAATTTTTTGCCAAGTAATTAAAAAGAGATAACTGAAATATCACACTTGCATAACTTTTCAGACCCTTTACTCAGTACTTTGTTGAGGCACCTTTGGCAGCGATTATAGCCTCAAGTCTTCTTGGGTCTGACGCTACAAGCTTGGCACACCTGTATTTGGATAACTTCTCCCATTCTCTGCAGATCCTCTCAAGCTCTGTCAGGTTGGATGGGGAGCGTCGATGCACAGCTATTTTCTGGTCCCTCCAGAGATGTTCGATCGGGTTCAAGTCCGGGCTGGGCCACTCAAGGACATTCACAGACTTGTCACGAAGCCACTCCTGCGTTGTCTTGGCTGTGTACTTAGGGTCATTGTCCTGTTGGAAGGTGGACCTCTGCCCCAGTCTGAGGTCCAGAACGCACTGGAGCAGGTTTTCATCAAGGATCTCTCTGTACTTTGCTCCGTTTATCTTTCCATTGATCCTGACTAGTCTCCCAGTTCCTGCCGCTGAAAAACATCCCCACAGCACGATGCTGCCATCACCATGCTTCACCTTGGGTATGGTATTGGCCAGGAGATGAGCGGTGCCTGGTTTGCTCCAGACGTGATGCTTGGCATTCAGGCCAAAGAGTTACATTTTGGTGTCCTCAGACCAGGGAATCTTGGTCTTTGCACTACGAAGAGTCCTGGTGGTTCCAAAGTTCTTCCATTTAAGAATGACGGAGGCCACTGTGCTCTTCGGGACCTGCAATGCTGCAGACATTGTTTTATACCCTTCCCCAGATCTGCGTCTCGACACAATCCTGTCTCGGAGGTCTGCGGACAATTCCTTTGTCTCCGTGGCTTGGTTTGTGCTCTGACATGCACTGTCAACTGTGTGACCTTACATAGACAGGTGTGTGCCTTTCCATATCATGCCCAATCAATTTAATTTACCACTGGTGGAATCCAAGCAAGTTGCAGTAACATATCAAGGATAAACAATGGAAACAGGATGAACCTAAGCTCAATGTTGACTGTCATAGCAAAGAGTCTGAATACTGATGTGAATGTGATATTTCAGTTATTTCCTTTTAATTACTTTGCAAACATTTCTAAGCACCTGTTTTCACTTCTTCATTCTGGGGTATTGTGTGTAGATTGATGATTAAAAAAAATGAATGTACTCCTTTTTAAAATAAGGCTGTAATGTAACAAAATGTGGAAATAGTGAAGGGGTCTGAATATTTTCTGAATGCACCTGTGTAAATCTTAGATCATTACAGTTATTTTCGTTTAGCTCATCACAATTTCCAGCTTGAGCTGTTTTAGTTCCCATTTAATTTTATAACGCTGCTGTTTAAATTTCCTTCCTCAAAATGACTTCTTATTGCATCACATCGCTCTTGCTGGCAAATGTGCAGAATGAAACCTCTTTCCCCATTCTCGTTCACTGGCTCGCAAAAATAAACTTGTTTGCAGAAACGAACTGATAGAAATGAATAATTGGATTTGCCTCTAATTGAGAAATAATTCGAAGTTATTGTGGATCATAGATATGTGTAGGTTCAGTAATTTCTCCGGGAGATTAAGTTAGAACAAAAGGATATGGTGGAGCACTTACATTGTTGCTTCACTCAATACAATATGTTCAATACAATATGAATACATGTAAAACCTTACAATAAACCCTCCATCTACTCTTCATGCTGCCACGGCAAGGCCACCAGAGTAATCGAGGACCAGTCTTGCCCTTTCTCAAGTACAGAAGCGTGAAAACGCACACCTCCAGATTCAGGGACAGTTTCTTCCCAGCTGTTATCTAGCAACTGAACCATCCTACCACCAAATACAGAGCGGTCCTGATCTAACACCCACCTCATACCATCTAAGCCCATAGCTTTTAACGGTGACACAGTGTCACATCACAGTTCATTCCTGAACTCAGGTGTTCTGTGTGGAGTTTGGACTTTCTCCCTGTGGCTGCACTCCGATTGTCCCAGACATATGCTGATAAGTTAATTAGCCCCTACTGTAGGTGGGTGATAGAAGAACCGGGAAGGTTAGTCGGCCAGTTTCTTCCCAGCTGTCGCCAGGCAACTGAACCATCCAACCAACAACTTGTGAGTGGTCTTGAGCTACCATCTACCGCATTGGAGACCCTCAGACTATCTCCAATTGGACTTGACTAGACTTTATCTTGCGCCAAACTCTATTCCATTTATCGTGTATCTTCACACTGTGGATGGCTTGATTGTAATCGCGTACAGCCTGCTGACTGGATAGCATGCAATTTTTACAGTCATTATGGGACAGGGAGAGAGTGTCGATAAATACATCATGCCAACTAATTGTTCAGAAGAAGTTTTACAGCTGCAATTCTGAAACCAAAGATCGACTCGGAGTTTTCCTTCCGCTTTCAAAGAGATCTGCAGTGAAACTGACGTACCAGTGAGGACATATTTTTGACTCGGATACATTCCTGATCTTTGAAATATCAAAAACAGGCTTCACTTGCTCCATCAAAACGCAAAGTGCTGGAGTAACTCAGCCGGTGCAGTGAACGGACAGACAATGTTTCTGGAGGCGTCCCAACCCAAAACGGCGTCTGTCTTTTCCCATTAGACCATAAGACATAGAAGCAGAATTAGGCCATTCAGCCCATTGAGTCCTCTCTGCCATTCAATCTTGGCTGCTCAACCCCATTCTCCTGCCTTCTTCCTGCAACCTTTGACGCCGTTTCTAATCAAGAACCTATCATTTCTGCCTTTAAAACATGTCTTGGCATTCTCAGCGGTCAGTGGCAATAAATTCTATAGATTTACCACCCTCTGACTAAAGCAATTCCTCCTCACCTCCATTTTGAAGGTACGTCTCTTTATTTCTGAGGCTATGCTCTCTGGTTCTAGACTCCCGGAAACCACTACTGGAAACATTGTTTCCACGTCCACTCTACCGATGCATATAATTCCCTCCAAAGACGTTGCCTGACCTGCTGAGTTACTCCGGCACTTTGCGTTTTGCTGAAGATACCAGCATCTGCAGTTCCTTGTGCCTTCACTCATCCCATCATGTTCCAGGTTAATGAACAACAGCATGGAAACACCTTCACCATATTGGACTGCAGCAGCTCAAGAAAAATTTCAAAGATAACAAGGTTAATTTGTGGGAGATCTGTTAGAAGTATATAAAATAATGACAGGTATAGATAGGGTAGATACATTCTCCCTGTGACTGCAAATGTTTCCTCTGGGTGCTCCAGTTTATGGTTTAGTTTATTATTGTCAAGTGTATTGAGCTACAATGACAATCTTTTGTTTGCGTGCTATCCAGTCAATGATTACAATCAAGCCGTGTACAGATAAAGAAAAAAGAATACAACATTTAGTCGAAGATATAACATTGAAGTCTGATAAAGTACGATTAAAGATAGTTCAAAGGTCTCCAATGAGGTAGTTGGGAGGTCAGGACCACTCTGGCTGATGAGAGGACCATTCAATTGCCTGATTACAGCTGGAAAGAAACTGTTCCTGAATTTGGAGGCATATGTTTTCTCACTTCTGTACCTCTTGCCTGATGGGAGAGAGGAGAAGTGGGAGTGTCAGAGGTGAAACTGGTTCTCGATTACGCTGGTGGTCTTGCCGAGGCAGTGTGTAATGCCAGTGCGTCGATTGAATCAATGGAAGGGAGCTTGGTTTGCGTAATGGTCTGGGCTATGTCTGCAACTATACAATATCTTGACGGTCTTGGACGGAGCTGTTCCCAAACCAAGCTGTGATGCATCCCAATAAAATGCTTTCTATGGCGCATCTGTAGAGGTTGGTGAGAGTTGTTGAAATATGCCAAACTTCCTAAGCCTTCTAAGGAAGTGGAGGCATGATGAAGTAGAATAAGTAGAGTTTCCTCCCACAATAGACAATAGGTGCAGGAGTAGGCCATTTGGCCCTTCGAGCCAGCAACGCCATTCAATGTTATCATGGCTGATCATCCCAAATCAGTACCCCATTCCTGCCTTCTCCCCATATCCCCTGACTCCACTATTTTTAAGAGCCCTATCTAGCTCTCTCTTGAAAGCATCCAGAGAACCTGCCTCCACCGCCCCCTGAGGCAGAGAATTCCACAGACTCGCCGCTCTCTGTGAGAAAAAGTGTTTCCTCATCTCCGTTCTAAATGGCTTACTCCTTATTCTTAAACTGTGGCCCCTGGTTCTGGACTCCCCCAACATCGGGAACATGTTTCCTGCCTCTAGCGTGTCCAAACCCTTAACAATCTTATATGTTTAAAAGACATATCAAAGCTCCACGCTCCAAAGACATGCAGGCTTGTAGGTTAAGTGGCCTCTGTAAACTGCCTCTAGTGTGTAGGGAGTAGATGAGAAAGTGGGATAAAATAGAACGAGTGTTGACGGCTGAACAATGGTCAGTGTGGACCAGATTTCCAATGTGCTTCTCCATGATTTCTCCAACTACCAAGTCCTTCTCTGTAATGAATAGAGATGAAAGGTATTCATTCAAGACCTGTGTTTCAGTGGGTATCTTTAAGGCAGAGATAGACACATTCTTGATTGGAACGGGCGTCAAGGGTTATGGGGAGAAGGCAGGAAAATGGGATTAGGAGGTAGAGTGATTGAAGCACACAGTGTTGTTTAGCAGGGGCGGAAAACAGGGTCCCCCACGTCCCGCCCGTGTTTTGAGAGGAGGGGGACATCCCCCATCCCCCCCAGGTTTTTGTAATCCGGATTTTAAAATCTCCGCTCTCTGCGAGACAGTGGAGGTGGGACTGCTGATCGAGGGTGCCGATTGGACGAGAGAGACGTCGGTCAGCAGGCAATGGGGGCGCGGCCGGCAAAACATTGTGTCCCCCCTGTCCCCCCGGTCCCCTCCATGTTTTGATAGCAAGTTCCGCTCTTGTTGTTTAGTGCACTGCAGATCTGGGAGATTCTCTTGTGGCATAATGTGGGAGGAACAAGCAGCACGCCGCCCCTGACGGGGACTGCACCCTCCACACTGCCTGGGGTTTAAAGGAGGAAGCAGCAGCGTTTTCTCTATAACACACGCACAGAGAAAATGAGCCTGAGTGAAAAATCAAGGGCTTGTCACATTGGACGTCTAAAGTCCCAGCCGTCCGTTAATGATGTGCCATCAGGCACAATACAGTCCGGTAAGAATTCTCATTCTGGTGTTATTGTTGTTACATGCAGGGAGGTACAGTGAAATTATTGTTTTATTGTTGCATACATTACTCTGAGGGAGCACAAAGACGGAGGATCCGTCTGAAGAAGGGTCTCGACCCGAAACGTCACCTACCGCTTTTTCCCCAGAGGTGCTGCCTGACCCGCTGAGTTACTCCAGCTTTTTGTGACTATCTTTGGAGCACAAACAAAGTTTGTTTATTCAGGGTCAGAGAAAAAATTCAATATGTCTTAATGGACTTAACATTTAATTCAACCTCTTTTACGAGAACTTCATTTTTAAGTGGTTTATTCAGTGAAAACAGTGTGAATGAAGTTTTTTTGATGAATCATTGAGTTTCAATAGTTGGGATGAGGTCAGCCGTTACTCCCATTTACTGCATGTGACCTGTGTGGGTTTTCTTCAGCTGCTCCAGTTTCCTCCCACACTTACAGGTTTGTAGGTTAATTGTATAGGGGGTGTGCACGGAGCCGCTCAATCCATCTGGAGGACATCTGTAACTTCCGGTACATGTTATTAATGCAAGAAACGCGTACTTTCCTACCTGTTAAAAACCACCAAAATGTTGAATTTTTGCGCAGTAAAAAATTGTGGAAGTCAGGGTAAGCGTGAGAGACAACTTCAGAATTCCAAACGTGAAGCGAAATGAAGGTAAAGAGAAGCGAGAGCTGAAGGGACAGCAACAGCTAAAGTGCTTGGCCAACATTGGCCGTGCAGATATTGGAATTGAAAATATTGGGAATTATCGCGTTTGCTCACTGCATTTCATCAACAATAAGGCATTATTTGTGGTTTTTCTTGATTCCCTTGGTATCTAAAAAGTCTCAGAAGTGATAAATCTGGCTGTACATTTTGCTTCAGAGGCGTTTTCTTTTTGTTTGTAAAAACCCACGAGAACCATGGGCGATTTAAAAATGTTACAGCCAGATTTACCACTTCTGAAACTTTTTAGATGCCAAAGGAATCAAGAAAAAACACAAATAATGCCTTAGTTGATGAAATGCAGCGAGCAAACGGCCAATGTTTGCCAAGCACTCTGGCTGTTATCGTCCCTTCAGCTCTCGCTTCTATATGCCGTCATTTCTCCTCACTTTTGGAATTCTGAAGTAGGCTAAATGTCTCTCACGCTTATCCCGATTTCCGTAATTATTTACAGCGCAAAAATTGACAATTTCAGCGGGTTTTAACGGGCCCACTACGCTGGAAACAATCATGCAGATCATCACGTGTACTCCACTTGGCGTAGCGCAGCAACAGTACGGGTCATGGGTCGTGACCCGACTGGCATGAAACCTCTCTATTCGGTAAAATTGTAAATTGTCCCTAGTCTGTAGGATTGTGCTGGTGTGCGGGGTGATCGCTGGTTGGCGCGGACACAGCGGGCCGAAGGGCCTGTTTCCGCACTGTACCTCTGAACTAAACTAACAACGTGTGTGGTTAATAGATTTGCGCAGGCATTACTACACGATCAGTACATCCATGTCCGCTGCCGTGGTGGAACAGATCACCTACCTCCTCTACAGTGCACGGATTCTCACCCAGCATGAACTCAATGTCGTCGTCTCTAGGACCGAAATGCTTTCCAAGGCGTCTGAGCTACTTTCTGCTGTCATCCGGAAAGGACAAAAAGCCTGTGGCATCTTTCTCCAGGCCCTTAAAACGTGTGACCCGCATCTCAGTGAACAACTCGGCCTACAACCAGGTAACAATTTAGTTTCATTTAGAGATACAGCGCGGGTCCGCACTGACCAGCGAACACCCCATACACTAGCACACCACACTACACATTGGCGACAATTTACAATTTTTTACTGAAGCCAGTCAACCTACAAACCTGTAGGTCTTTGGAGTATGGTAGGAAATTGGAGCACCCGGAGAAAATCCCATGCGGTCCCGGGGAGAACATACAAACTCCGTGCAGACAGCACCCATAGTCAGGATGGTACCCGGGTCTCTAACGTAATGTACTAACTCTACAGCTGCGCCACCGTGCCGCCCCAAATTAAAGCACAGCAATTGTGCTTATTTAATACCAAGGGACTGCAGATACTGGTTTACCAACGAAAGACACAAAATCTCAGTGGGTCTTAAGAAGGGTCCCAACTCGAATCGTCATCTACCACGTTCTCCAGAGGTGCTGCCTGACCGGCTGAGTTACTCCAGCACTTTGTGTCTAACAGTTTTGCTATCAGCTTTTCCAGCCTGTCGCAACTGACATCAATCTTTTTATTCCTCTGTTGTTCCTTAGCAATGATTGAAGCCTGTTATTTTGCCTAGTTATTTCCCTTTATTTTACAACCAGATTCAGGAACAGCTTCTTCCCCACTAATATAAACCTACAAAACGGTCCGCTTATAAGCCATGGGAGTGTAATTCTGATCTTCCAACCAACATTATTGAGGCCCTTGCACATTTTTAATCTGCACTTTCTCTGTAACTGTACGGCTCGAACACTATATTCTGCATAGTCATAGGTTGTCTTATCCATGTACCGGTCCAACTGTTCCTTAAATGTTGGAATAGTCCCTGCCTCAACTACCTCCTCTGGCAGCTTGTTCCATACGCCCATCACCCTTTGTGTGGAAAGGTTACCTCTCAGATTCCTATTAAATCCTTTTCCCTTCACCTTAAACCTATGTTCTCTGGTCCTCAAATCACCTACTCTGGGCAAGAGACTCTGTGCATCTACCCGATCTATTCCTCTCATGATTTTATACACCTCAATAAATCACCCCTCATCCTCCTGCGCTCCATGGAATAGAGACCCAGCCTACTCAACCTCTCCCTGTAGCCCTGGCAACATCCTTGTAAATCTTCCCTGTACCCTTTCCAGCTTGACAACACCTTTCCTATAACATGGTGTCCAGAACTGAACACATTACTCTAAATGCGGCCTCACCAACATCTTATACAACTGCAACATGACCTCCCAACTTCTATACTCAATACTCTGACTGTTGAAGGCCAATGTGCCAAAGACCTTTTTGACCACTATCTGGTCAACCTGTAACTCCACCTTCAATGAACCATGCACCCGCCCTCCAAGATCTGTCTGCTCTACAACACTACCCAGGCCCCTACCATTCGGTGTGAGGGTCCTACCCATTTTAGACTTCCCAAAATGCAACACCTCGCATTTCTCTGTATTAAATTCCATCAACCATTCCTCAGCCCACCTGGCCAATCGATGCACTTAGGCATATTTCTCTTTGCACTACTTCTGCTATCTGTGCATGGCTTGATTGTACTTATGAATAGTATGATTTGACTGGGATAGCCCTCAGCTTCCTACACTCATGGAAAACAAAAATCCCAGCCTATCCAGTGGCCCCACATAACTCGTCCAGCAGTCCTGGCAAGATCCTTGTGACTCTTTAGTTTGGTTTAGTCTAGAGATACAACATGGAAACAGGCCCAATTTACAATTCTACAAAAGCCAATCAACCCACAAATCTGGATATCTTTTAAGTGTGGGAGGAAACCAGAGCACCCGGAGAAACTCATGTGGTCTCGGGGAGAACGTACAAACTCCATACAGGTAGCACACGTGATCAGGATCGAACCTCAGGATCGCACTTTAAGGCAGTAACTACCGCTGTGCTATTGTACCGCCTTTTTCTGTAATCCTTTCCAAGCAAAGGACACAAACAAAAGACAAAGGCCCACTAGATTTTCCGGTTGCTAAACATTTCAACTCTCCCTCCCATTCTCATACTGACGTTTCTGCCCAGGGCCTCCTCCATTGCCAGAGTGAAGCCACGTGCAAACTGGAGGAAGAGCACCTCATATTTCCTTGGGTAGCTTACAACATGCTGAGTTACTCCAGCATTCTGTTTCTTTTTTTTGTAAAACACCATCTGCAGTTCATTGTGTCCCTAGGCAATATTTTGGGTTGGGTCCTGTTAGCAAAAGCTGCTTTGCAGGCATATTATTGCACAACACGACAAATAAATATATAGTAATCAACAAAACACACAATTATCAGTAATACTAGGCAACTGGACAAGAATCGTGCAAATCAAAATATTTAGTGCAACCTTATACAAAGTCCATGGTGAATCGTTGCTAAGGTTGGGTTGCTAGGGATGGCTGACTTGCGTGGGTTTTCTCCAGAAACCCCGGTTTCCTCCCAAACTCCGAAGGCGTTCCAATTTGTAGGTTAATTGGCTGGTAAATGTGTAAATTGTCCACTGTGTGTGCAGGGATAGTGTTACTGCGCGGCGATCGCTGGTTGGCGCGGGCCCGGAGGTCTGAAGGGCCTGTTTCCGTGCCGTATCTCTGATCTAATCCAATCCGACACTATTTGTGATTTTTTGGAAATAAAGGAATTTTTTTTCTACCTATTGTTATACGAACAAAAATCGACAGTATCCAGAATCAACAGCATCAGAAATTCAAGTTGCAGTGTTAAATTGGCAGAGATGAATAGATTTAATGATATCTTCAGGGGAGAGATGTTAAACACTTTCTGCAAGTTAATTACAAAGCTGGTGGTATATATTTGGCAAGCAGCCAAGAGTCCAATGCAGCTGGGTATCGATATATCTTGGTAATGAATCTATGTATCCCTCTGCTGTCTCTGGGATTATAATGTAACATGGGATGTTAACATAATGAATTGAAAGTATTATGAATGGATAAGTAATGAGGGATCTCCTTGGTGGGAATGAATTCTAATGAATTTGCCATCTGACAATGTTAAAAATCCTTGCATTCATTTCAGCGAGAAAAGGCAGAAATAAGGCCGGCACCAGATGGCCTCATGAAGGGTGGAGTCCTTAATGGCCCATTGTTGGCTGGGGAATATATGCCCAGCGTACTGTATGGAGTTTGCATGTTCTCCCTGTGAACAAGCGGGCTTCCTCTGTGTGCTCTAGTTTCCTCTTCTTGCATATGGCGTGCACAGGCTAAAGTTGTAGGACAACTTGTTCTATTTGATCTTATTTGATGCATGCCGAGTTGATTGCATTCGTCGAAACAGGGTGGACCACGTGAAGGTTGCAATCTTCCACCCCCTCTAGTTTCAATAGACAATAGACAATGGGTGCAGGAGGAGGCCACATCCTCCCACATCCCAGGGAGGGTTGGTGTTCTAAGAGTGTTATTGACTGATAGAATTTGGGCAGAGATTTGTTTAGTTTAGAGATACAGCAGGGAAATGGGCCCTTCGGCCCCACGAGTCCGTGCCAACCAGCCATCCCCGCACACTCACACTATCCTACACACTGGGGGCAATTGACTTTTTTACGCCTAGCCAATTAACCTACAAACCTGTACGTTTTTGGAGTGTGGGAGGAAACCGAAGATCTCGGAGAAAACCCACACAGATCGTGGGGAGAACGGGGAGAATGTACAGACAGCACCTGTAGTTAGGATCGAACCCGGGTCTCTGGCGTTGTAAGGCTGCAGCTCTACCGCTGTGCCACCGTGTCGCCCTCTTTGAGTTGCTGGTAATGTAGGGAGGATAAACTGAGATGAGTGCATATGCGTGTCTAATGGCACTGGTACTGGTTTGTTGTTGTCACGTGTGAGATACAGTGAGAAACCTTGTTCAGCGTGTTATCCCGTAAATTATATCCTGCATTGGTACCACAGGTAATGCATAAAGAGAAGTGAAACAGAATGCAGAATATAGTGTTACAGCTACAGGTAAATAAGAGCAAGGGGTGCAACGAGGCAGAATGGGAAAACATCCTGATCATATGAGAATCCTGTAAGCTGGAGACAATGGGAAAGATGTTTTACTTGAACCTGGTCATATGTGCTTTCAAGCTTTTGTAACTTCTGCCGGATGGGAGAAGGGAGAAGGGAGAAGAGAGAGAATGACCAGGGTATGAGCGGTCCTTGATAATGTTGGCTGCTTTCCCTAGGTTTAAAAGGTGACGTTGTGGTGGTGGGGGTGGGGGGGGGGGGGGGGGGGGGGAGCCTAATGCATGTGATGGACTGGGCTGCATCTACAACTCTCTGCAGTCTTGGGCAGAGCTGATGCCAAACCAAGGTGTGATGCATCCCGGTAAGGTGCTCGACGTGGTGCATCTGTAGAAATCGAGTCATCGGAGGCTTGCTGTCTTTGCTCCATCTGAGAGCGTGGAATTGTTGAAGATAGAACATGGAATAGTGTAGAACGTAGAAACAGAACTGCAGATGCTGGTTTAAACCAAAGTTAGATACAAAGTGCTGGAGTTACTCAGCAGGTCAGGCAGCATCTCTGGAGGAAAAGGATGGGCGATGTTTTTTGAGTCGGGACCTTTCTTTAGACTCATAGAAGGGTTGAGACCCAAAACATTGCCTATCCTTTTTCTCCAGGGAAGCTGCCTGACCTGCTGAGTTACGCCAGCTTTTCTTGTCTATCTTTGGTATAGAACAGTGCAGCGCAGGAACAGGCCCTTCAGCCCACAATGTCTGTGCTGACCATGCCAAGTTAATCTCCTCTGCCTGCACGTAATCCATCCCCTGCATAGCCACTTGCTTACCTAAGAGCCTCTTGAATACCACTGTCATACCTGTTTCCACCACCCAACTCTGGCAGGGCACTCCAGGCACCAACTGCTCTCTGTGTAAAATACTTGCCTTGCACACCTCCTTTAAATCATCCCCCTCGGATCCTAACGCTATGTATGCCCTTTAGTCTTTGACATTTCTACGCTGAGAAAAAGGTTCTAACTGTCTTCCCTATCTATGCTTCTCATTGTTTTATATCATTCTATCAGGAATATCCTCTGCCTCATCTCCAGCAAAAACAACCCAAGTTAATCCAACCTCCCCTTGTAGCTACTACTCCATAATCCAAGCAGTATTCCAGCAAACCGCTTCTACGCCCTCTCCACAGCTGCATCCTTCATGGCCTGTCCCACCACGGTCGTGAGAGGTCTCCCATGGTCATGAGAGGTCACCTGTGACATGACGCCAAGGGTTGCCTGTATGGTCATGAGAGGTCTCCAAAGGGTCGTAGTGTCTTTCTGGTCACCGCTGAATTTTCAACATGTTGAAAATTTCGGCAGCATGTTGAAAGTTTCTCCAGCATTTTTGTCTACCTTCGATTTTCCATTATCTGCTGTTCCTTCTTAAACATTTTTGCATTTAGATTCTTTTCTTCATCTAATACTATGATCAATTCATCTGCTTACCAAAATCATGGCATTTTCTTTGAATATTCCCCTGTACTACGCTCTAGAATTGTTTTACTGATTCAAGGATACTAATTAAATTTAGATTCCTGTTCTTATGAAATTTCAACGATGAAAAACAGCAATCTTAATTTTAAAAATTTGATATCACGTTTAGTTAATTTATGTAGGAAGAATGGTCTGATGATCAAATGATAGAATATTGATGTTTGTCTAACCTCTCCACTGGTTCTTTGCAGCTAATTCTTCCAGCAAAATGTCACCTGTCTCATTTCTGAAGCCACCTTCACACAGTAAGTAGAAACAAAGAACTGCAGATGGGTCTTTTTAACCAAAGATAGACGCAAATTGGTGGGGTAACTGAGCAGTCGGGCAGCAGCTCTGGAGAAAAAGGATAGGTGAGTGACGGCTCTGAGGTCTGCAGAAAGGTCCCGACCCAAAACGTCACCTATCCATTTTCTCCAGAGATGCTGCCTGAACCGCTGAGTTACTCCAGCACTTTATGCCTATCTCCACAAAGTAAGTACTTATTAATATATCAATGTGCATCAGAATTGGAAATTAATTATCTTTAAGTAGCTCCAACAATCTGCATTCAGGAGCTTTGGAAATGAAAATACAACATGAAATCAAACTTCAAAGAACTCAAATGTTGCCATTAATATATGCAGAGAGCATGTGCGATTCAGGTTTCAATTAATCTTCATCAGAATCTTAGCCTTATTTTTAGTCAGACAGCATGGAAACAGGCCCTTCGGCCCAACTTGCCCACGCCGACCAGGATGCTGCATCTATACTAGTCCCACCTGCCCGCGTTTGGCCCATATCCCTCTAAACCCTTTCTATCCATGTACCTGTACAAAATGTCTTTTAAATGTTGTTTTAGTCCCTGCCTCAATTACCTGCTCAGGCAGCTTGTTCCATGCATCCACCACCCTCTGTATGAAAAAGTTGATTACTGGTATGTCCTCTGGTCCTTGATTCCCCTACTCGGGATAAAAAAAACTCTTTAAGATCACTCCTCATTTCCCTGCGCTACGAGGAATAAAGTCCAACCTGGGCTGGCTACGACTCTATTCTTTGTAGTGCAGGAGGATGAGCGGTGTCCAAAATCATGAGAGGAATAGATCAGGTAAACAAACAGAGTCTCTTGCCAAGAGTAAGGAAATCGAGAACCAAAGGACAGAGGTTTAAGGTGAGGGGGAAAAGATTTAATAGGAACTTGAGGGGTACCTTTTTTACATTAAGGATGGTGGGTGTATGAAACCAGCTGCTGGAGGAGGTAGTTGAGGCTGGTACTATCACAATGTTTAAGAAACATTTAAACAGGTACATGGGGGAGGACAGGGACTAGTTCATGGAAGACTATGGAAGAAGTTGGTCGGTGTGGCCAACATCTGTGGAGGAAATAGACAGACGACATCTCAAGTCTGAAGAAGGTTTCCGACCCAAATGTCATCTGTCCATTCCATCTGCAGTTCCTCCAGCACTTAGCTTAGTAGGGTCTGCAAGCGTCTAGCCTGCTGCATGGGGTCACTATGGTATGTACTCAGTTTATAGCTGAGAACTTACCTTGCTGGAGTTTAGTGGAAATATAAAAAGGGACATCCATTGCCATTTGTAAATGATTTACCGTGCAGAAATGAGCCCTTCAGCCCACCCAGTCCGTGCCAACCAGCGATCACCCCTTACACTAATCTACACACACTAAGGACAACTTACCAAAGCCAATTAACCTTCAAACCTGTAAGTTTTTGGAGTGTGGGAAGAAACCGGAGCACCCGGAGAAAACCCACATGGTCACAGGGAGAACGTGCAAACTCCATGCAGACAGCATCCAGTCATGGATCAAACTCCTTACAACAGCACCCTGGCAGCATCCAGTCAGGATCAAACCCGGGTTGGTCTCTGGCGCTGTAAGGCAGCAACTCTACCGCTGGGCCGCCATGCTGCCCTTGTCAGGAATATTGAGAGGGACTTGCTGGGACTTCTACACCAATCATCTTCCATGAGTTTGGCAGAGGATTTCAGAAAAATGGCATGAAAGACTTTACTCTGCAACATTATCTCACCAATCACTAAACTAGTTTATTTTGTCTCCTCCACATCTGTCCTTGAGATGCCTCTGACTTGTCCTTTCAGCCTCTGAAGAGGAGATAATCTGTTGTCAAATACGAGGTGGTGAGTAGACATTTAGCATTTGTCTTATCTTGTCCCAACAGCACCCACCCCAGTTGTGTGCAACATCAGCATCTGCAACTCGCATGTTAACAACTGCACGTTTGGATCTGGTAACAATGTGTCCGTGACAATGACTATGCCTTTATCCAACCTCAACCACATCGAGGAGCCACCCATGAAGTCAGATGAGGAATATGGTATGTGGACTCTTTGCTGAACATTGCCTCTGCTATTTAGAGTCAATGGGTCATACAGCTTGAAAACAGGCCCTTCGGTCAAACTCGTCCGTGCCGACCACTAAGTTAGTACCATTTACCCGCATTTGGCCCATGTCCCCACCAAACTTTCCCTCTAAATCTTTCCCATCCAAGTACCTATCCATGGGTCTTTTAAATGTTGTTTTAGAACCAAAATGTTGGATTGTTGAATAGGGGAAGTTTAGAGAGATATGGGCCAAACCCAGGCAGGTGGGACTAGATGGAGCATACTGGTCCTGCAAAAAACAATCAAAAGGTGTAATGGGAGACCTGGTACTTGCTAGCTTAACATTTCACCACTGTCTTCAAGTCAAGTTATTTGACAATATGCACCTGTGGCTTGTTGAAAGGCCTGGAGAGACTGGATGTGGAGAGGATGTTTCCACGAGGGTGAGAGTCTAGGACCAGAGGTCATTGCCTCAGAATTAAAGGACGTTCCTGTGATGAATCTGTGGAATTCTTTGCCACAGAAGGCTTTGGAGGCCAAGTCAATGGATATTTTTAAAACAGAGATAGATAAATGATTGATTAGTACGGGCTAGGAGGGAGAGATGGATCAGCCATTATTGAATGGTGATGTATGATCGATGTATTGATGAGTCGAATGGGCTAATTCTTCTCCTATCACTTATGACCTTATGGCGGTGAGGTACAGGTACACTGAAAAGCTTGCTTGCGGCAGCATCACAGGCACAGACTCAGACAACACACACATCACGACACACAAATTACACATAGCATCTTTTACACTCAGTCTACATCACTCTGCAACCTCTGTTTTGAAACCGATGTTGAAAGCCTAGAGTGTATGTGGAAAGGATTTTTCCAGTAACGCGAGAGTCTAGAACCAGAGGGCAAAAGACCGACCTTTCAAATGGAGATGAAGATGAATAGACTATGGGGAAATGTTAGGCGAGCAAGTGTCAGGTCTCCCAATACACCCTAGTCACAGCGTAGTGAATCTGTGGAATTCATTGCCAGAGGCCAAGTCATTCGGTATTTTTAAAGCGGAGGTTTATAGGTTCGTGGGTTGAGTAAGGGTGTCAAAGGATACAGAGAGAAGGCAAGACAATGGGGTGGAGAGGGAGAAATATGCCAGCCATGATTGAATGATGGAGAAGACTCGATGGGCCGAATGGCCTAATTCCGTTCCGGTGTCTTACCTTAGAGTAAATCCATCTCTGATTTATTTCCCTTTGAGCCATCTGTCTAATTTTTGTCAACCTGATTTGGCTCGAGCATATTTCTTGGCCCTGTATCTAATCATTGACCTCTATGGATTCTCTGATTAGGGAATTGCGATGATACAGCATCCGAGTCCCACAGGTGCAGTGTTGCCGAAGACACGGACACAAACAGCACAGGAACCATCCAGACCGACGTAGCAATTGTCAGCTCCAGGCTAACAAACGTAACTGTTGGAGAAAGGAATGTGCTAACGGTGGTGGAGGAACTCGGTAGTGAAGAGGATAGTGAGAAGGAACCGGAAGGAGAGGTGGAAGAACATGACTGCAAGGAGAAAGTACACAATGAACAATCGATAAAGACACCGGAAGCTAAATGTGGTGTACAAAATTGAATACAGCAGGTAAGTTCAATGTTATACCTTTGCACTCAACGTTGCACCCGTTATCCTTTTTTTAGTTTTAAGACCAACATTGTCCCATCTACACTAGTCTGCCTGCATTTGGCCCATATCCCGCTAAACCGGAAACCTTTAGCCCACTGAGTCCGCGGCGTTCAGCGATGCCCGTACACTAACACTATTCTCCACAGTAGCGACAATTTATCATCTTTACCAAAGCCAATTAACCACCAAAACTACATCATTGGAGTGTGGGAGGAAACCGGAGCACCCGAGTAAAACCCACGCAGTCATGGGGAGAACGTACAAACTCCGTACAGACAGCCTGTGGTCAGGATTAAACCCAGGTCTCTGGCGCTATAACATAGAAACATAGAAAATAGGTGCAGGAGGAGGCCATTCGGCCCTTCGAGCCAACACCGCCATTCATTGTGATCATGGCTGATCGTCCGCTATCAATAACCCGTGCCTGCCTTCTCCCCATATCCCTTGACTCCACTAGCCCCTAGAGCTCTATCTAACTCTCTCTTAAATCCATCCAGTGACTTGGCCTCCACTGCCCTCTGTGGCAGGGAATTCCATAAATTCACAACTCTCTGGGGGAAAAAGTTTTTTCTCACCTCAGTCTTAAATGGCCTCCCCTTTCCACAGGCAGCAACTCTACCACTGGCCATGATGTCGTTTTCTTTGACTGAAAACTATTTCACTGTACCTTGGAACACGTGATAATAATAAACTAAATTAAAACAAGTGACATGCATTATGAGCATTGTGGAAAGATATTCATTAGTAAAATGGAAGAATCATACCCTTATATCCAATTTTGCCACCAGGCAACTTGGATCAGGCATGATCATGAGAAAGATTTAGTTAATCAAAATGGGTCTGAGCTACAGGGAGAGGTTGAGCAGGTTAGGACTCTATTTCTTGGAGCGCAGGAGGATGAGGGGTGGTCCTATAGATTTGTACAAAATCATGAGAGAAATAGATCGGGTAGACTCACAATCCCTTGCCCAGAGTAGGGGAATCGAGGACCTAGGTTTAAGGTGAGGAGGGAAAGATTTAATAGGAACCTGAATGGTGATATTTTTTTAAAAACAAAGGGTGATAGGTGTTTGGAACGAATTGCCGGAGAAGGTAATTGAGGTAGGTATTATTGTAACTTGTAAGAAACCTTTAGGTAAGTGCATGAATGGGACAGGTTTAGAAAGATATAGGCCAAATGCAGCAGGTGGGACTGGTGTTGATGGGACAGGATGGTCAGTGTGGGCAAGTTGGGTCTGTTTATAAGCTGTATGAATCTATGACTCTTATCAGCTGGAGGTCCACGATCAGTGTACAGTTTGCCCCTGAAGGAGAGGTGCACTTTGTCTAGAGCCAACTCCAGGGATAATCCAGTTTGCCCTCTTCCCAGTAACAACATTGTATCCAGGAGATCCAGTAGGCCTTGGCGGACCAAACAGTGTTCTGCGAAACAGTTGCTGAGTAGAGTGGATGATTTAGTTTTCAAGAAGGTTTCAATAAAGCCACACACATAAAGAGGGTGAGTAAGGTTAGAGCACATGGAATTGGGGTAATATGCTGGCATAGGTTGAAAGTTAGTTAACAAACAGAAAAAAAGAGTTGGGTATTGTTCATAACTTCATAAGGTATAGGAGAAGAGTTAGGCCATTCGGCCCATTGAGTCTGTTCCACCATTCAATCATGGGTGATCTATTTTTCCCTCTCAACCCCATTCTCCTGCCTTCTCCCCGTAACCTTTACTCATCAAGCACTTATCAATCTCCTCTTTAAAAATACTCGATTTGCCCTCTATCGCCATCTGCGTCAATGAATTCCACAGATTCACCACCCTCTGGCAAAATAAATTCCTCCTCCTCTGCATTGTGAAGGTGCGTCCTTTTGTGCCAAGGCTAAGGTGGAAACATCCTCTCTACATCCAGGCCTTGCAATGCTCAGTACTAGGGCCTCAGCTGTTCTGAATGCTATACCCATACTAGTTTGAAACAATAGTTTGAAACATATTATTGTGAAACTTATTGGTCTAAAGCAGTGACGTTTGTTGTGCCATTAAAGAATGATGCTCAATTGCCGTCCCTTTTTGTTTTCCAGGATGTATTTCCGTGGGAGAGTGAAATGCTGGATGAGGGCAGGTCCAGTGAATGCCACCGGTTGGTGGTAACAGTACAGAGGGCTCAGCAATCTACAAACAACGGCTTTGTCTACCTTCACAATTCAATCTTATTATAACCCGCTCGGTGAAAAGTGAAAAGTGATTTTCTATTATTTCTCAAAATCTCTGTTATCTTTGCAAGGCTTTTTCAAAGTCACACAACTGAGAGTGTTGATAGTAAACTGATCTTACCCAAACACCCAATTCTCTATCCCAAATGGTTAGTTAGGAAGTATATTAATCGCTAACTAAAGTTGATACATATTTGGGCGCAAGGATATCGAGTGATTAACTGCAGGAACTGCAGATTAATCCACGAAAGGACACAAGGTGCTGGAGTAACTGAGCAGGTCAGGCAGGTCTTTGGAGATCATGGATAAGAAAGGTCTCGACCCCAAAACGTCACCTACCCATGCCCCAGCCAACAATGGGCCATTATGGGCTCCACCCTTCCTTGGTCATCTGTTGCCGGCCCCACTTTGCTCTGGCCTTTTCCCACCTCCGCTTCCCCCCCCCCCCTTACTTTCTGTCTGAAGGGTCCGGACCTGAAACCTATCCTTTTCTCCAGAGATGCCATCTGACCTGCTGAGCAACTCCAGTATTTTTGTGTTTCAACAGAGAAGCTGCCTGATCTACTGAGTTACTCCAGCACTTAATGTCCATTGATAGGGTGGGTGGAAAGGTAGACTTGGGATAGGTGATGAATCTGATTTTTGGAATAACGGCTTGATCATCTGTTCCTGAACTTGTTTTTAAGATAAGATCTGCAAAATCATTGCAATGAGCAGATGATATCACTTCTAACCAGGGGTTGCTCTATTCAGCATCACAAGGCTTGCCTATCTGTCTGTCTGTTTTTTGTCTATTTATATCTATTTATTTATTTATTTGTTTGTTTGTTCATCCCTTCACGCAGGATGTGGAGTTTACAATCTGTTATGCCAGAGTGGCATTGCTTCATTGTTATTTGAATACATGTACAAAACACAGTCAGCCTGCAAAAATAAAAGTGTTTAATATTCTGATCCGTCACCACATTGATTTGGCAATGCTAAAGCCACGTTAAATCACAAGCGTGGGGTAACCCCGATCAACAGGGGTAGTGAATGAATTAGTTTTCTCTGATACTTTTTTATAAAAGCTAATGCTTTGGTACAGAAAGTGTATCCTTCTTCCCACACGCTCCAACATGAGCACTGAAGCCAGAGAGTTGAACATGTCTCCCAGATATAGCTGCAAAACACGATAGCCAGGCATTCACTGGTGCTGTATTGCCACGTGTGCCAAGTGCAAAATACACAGTGAAATGATGTTGCCATATCCACACACAAACCTGATTGGCAACGTGACAGAACTTGTCCACTGATCCCCCACTCAAGAGGCGCCGTGTTTTGGCACCATTTCACAATATAAGCTGAAGCGATGAGAAGATAAAACTGGAGAGAGTTTAAAGCACATTAAGTAATTCCAATGTAATAAGTGAACAAGTGTTTAATTTGTAAAGATATTTCATAACGCATGATAAGATGCTGAGCAGACAGTTATTGACTCCTGGGACGAACAATGACGTTGAAAGTTAAGCAATCAAACACATAAAAACACCTGTTGTAATTTGGGTTTGATGTTTTCCCAGGACAGCACGCTAAGAAAAGTTTAGCGTGTTTCTCAGTGCACATGTCAATAATAAATAAACCAATACCAATAGGAGATTTTTAATAAGGAAATTTAATAGCTTGCAATTCGAACATCAACTAGGCTGTTAATAAACTCCAGCATTTGTCACACGTTCATGTGTACCTGGAGGCTGACCACTACCTACACCCAGGTTGGAAAAGTTGTACGCAGGCCCGCAGACACAGTGAGAATCCCTTCACCACGGAGGTAGGAGAATGGGGTTGAGATGGAAAGATAGATTGGCCATGATTGAATGGCAGAGTAGAGCTGATGGGCCAAATGGCCTAATTCTGCTCCTATAACTTGTGAACTGCTAAATGAGAGACAATAGGCTGAATAAAGATTACAGTGTTTTTTTTTAATGAACACTTGAACAGTCAATGCATTTACAAGGAACAAACAGGAGGCACAGGAGCCGGCAATAAACCAGCATCTGCAGTGCCTCGTGTCTACACACAGGAGTCTCGATGGTACAAGTGAACTGAATGGCAATCTTGTTCACATCAGCTCTATAATTTAGAAACTATATATTGCAACACATCCAGGCGCACAAGTTGGGGAGAGGAGGGGAAACGGGGTGAGCGGTAGGAGGAAGGAATGAAAGAATAAGGACTTTGTGGCAACCTATTCCTTAATTGCTCAGGCTGGGAACCACAGAGACAGTGCGGAAAGGCAATACTTGGGTCGGTAATGGGTCTGTTGCATCGTGCCTGATTAGCTGAATTGGTAACTGCTCACAATGCTACAGTCAGGAAGAAAATCAAGATTAGTTGGGTTTTTTTAAAAAGAGCATGAAGCAAATACTTCATCTAAGTGCAAAACTTGTCTTGTGTAAGCTGGCATTTAGCAAGCGTCCACCGCCAGTCTGACAAATACTGACAATTTTTTGGAGCATTACCAGTGATCAACGTGATAATCCCGACATTGTCCACGTTAAACATAAAATAACTTCTTCAATTCGTAGAAAAGTGAAGCCCCCAGTGTCCATCAGATCCAAAAACAGTCTTCCTCACTAGTCTAGACACACGAACCATACTTTAAAAACACAATCGCATAAGATTATTCAGAAGATGTTGCACGTTAATCTATGTCCATCTGTAGTATATTGCAGAATTACACTGCACAGATTAAATATCATACATTATCAATTTTCAATTGCGGTAAGTGGGAATAAGATGCCCACTACAATGTCAGTGGGGCCCAAATCGACTATTAATAAAATATATTACAATTATATACAGGTAACTTACATTATTTCATCTTCAATAAGACCCCTTCACAAAGATATGTCCATAGAGATCAATCCTTTTGTTAACAGGTGAAAGTCACACACGTGGGCATTTTAGCACGGCCACTTCACGTCCTTGTATTTTATGTGTACCATTATTTCTTTCGGCGATGGCAGTCCAAAACAAAACTTCAGGAAGAGGGGAGAAATTAAAAAGGCACAAGTCTAAACCTCTTTTATAGTTCGCTCCTTTGGTGTTGCCAATCGGAACTCCAGCGTGCTGGTGGGGGACATATAAAAGGACTGGGTTTTCCGTTTTAACCGTGCACGCTTGTTGGCCAAGACCAGGCTCCGCCGGCTGGAGCTGATGATTTCCGAAATAAATTTCTTACAGTCAACACACACTTCCATCGTGCTCCAGTCCTCCATCAGCTCTTTGGGAAACTCCAGGTTATCGGCCGACTTCTCAGAGGGTTTGGATACGTAGGGGAACCTGTGAAAGATCGAGCGTTAGGGGGTCGGTTTGAATCGTGAGGCCACTCCAGCTTACAACCTCCCCGTTGGTTGTACAAGTTCAGAGGCACGCTTTACTATTGAGCATCAGACAAGAGAAAGGACAGACAACACCGCAGACGTGTCATTCCATGTCCGACTCAAGTCAAGTATCCCCCGGTCACTCCTTCTTCTCCCCTCTCCCATCAGGCAAGCAGTACAAAAGTTTGGAAACGCACACCTCCAGATTCAGGGAAGTCATCAGTCTGAAGAAGGGTCTCCACCCGAAACGTCACCCATTCATTCTCTCCAGAGATGCTGCCTGTCCCGCTGAGTTACTCCAGCATTTTGTGTCTATCTTCAATTTAAACCAGCATCAGCAGTTCGTTCCGACACATCCTGCCAACAACTAGAGAACAGTCCTGACCTACCATCTGCCTCATTGGAGACTCATGGAATATCTTTTATCAGTTCATAAGTTTTAGGAGTAAAGCCATTCGGCCCATCGTCTATTCAATCACGGCTGATCTACCTTTTGACTCAATTCTTCTCCCTTCTCCCCATAATCCCAGACACCCCTTAATCTGACTTTACCTTGCACTAAACGTTATTCTCTTTATCATGTATCTGCATACTGAACCGCTCGATTGTAATCGTGTATACTCTTTCCACTGTAGGAGAGCGCTAGCATATGGGTCGGTGTGGACTTGGTGGGACTAAGGGCCAGTTTCCATGCTGCTTCTCTAAACTAGACTAACCTAAAAACATTAGTACAAAGGACAATGAGAAGAAGCCAATCTACAGTAGTGTAAGAGGGAATCCGTAGTGTTTTATTGCAGGGGTAAGACTCCATGTGCATGCACTGCACTGATGAAATATAAAAGCTGCCAATTTTCAACTGCTAATCTAAAATCTGAACCCATCATTTGATTGAGGATAGTCATGTAGGTATGATGACCGCTTGACTAGGCTTGTACTCGCTGGAATTTGGAAGGATGAGGGGGAACCTCATTAAAACTTACCGAAGAGTGAAATAATTGGACAGAGTGGATGTGGAGAGGGGAGGAGGATGTTTCCACTCGTGGGAGATTCCAGGACCAGAGGGCACAGCCACAGAATAAAAGGACGCACCTTTAGAAAAGATGATAAGGTGGAATTTCTTTAGTCAGAAGGTGGTGAATCTGTGGAATTTATTGCCACAGATGTCTGTGGAGGACAACATTGGGTTTTTAAGGCGGAGATTGACAGATTCTTGATTCGTAAGGGGTTAAGGGGGAGAAGGCAGGAGATTGGGGTTGAGAGGGAAAGACAGATCAGCCATGATTGAATGATGGAGTAGGCTCAATTGGCCAAATGTTCCTATGCGTTACGAAGTTACGTGGGCACTCTCTTCCTCATGCTTGATAAATACACGCAACGTTTCTTAATCCAAACAGTGGTCACAATAACCAATGTCTTCTCTCTGGAAAACCTCACATCATCTGTAAACTTTGTAAACAGGTTGAGAGACACGACGACAAACCACCAAAATAAAACTGTCAGGAAATTCATCCAACTCTAAAGCATGAATGTCTTTTATTTGCGTTGCCTTTTTTTTTAACTGTCTTGTGTGTATTGCGTACAGTCTTTTCACTGACTGGTGAGCAGTCAACAAACGTTTTTCCACTCCACCTGGACACTTGTGACAATAAAGTCAACAAAACTAATGAATATATAATTTATGCTTTTGAGTGTTGTCTGAGTGTATTGTATATTTGTAACTATACAAATGACAATAAACGCAACTTGGCATACCTTGATTTCTGAGAGCACTTTTTTTCCATCAACCTTGATGGTAAAGGTTGCCTGCATATCCATTTACTCCAGCTATAACCACCCCTGCAATCAGTACTCTAGGAATGGCCAAATTCAGTCCGTTTTACAAAATATCTCCAGGTATAATTTGTTAACGTCACCATTTGTATCCCAAATTCCAGTTAATGTTCCCAGCAGGAGGCGGCTACTATTCTTGGAGCTAGTTCTGCCGCTTAACTAGACCACAGTAATATCTACCTCACATCCTGATTTGTCTGCATTTAAAGTCATAGAGTTATACAGAGTAGAAACAGATCCGTCGGACCACCTTGCCCATACCGGCCGGCCAACATGCCCCATCTACACTAGTCCCACCTGCCTGCGTTTGGCCCACATCCCTCATTATTCCAATTAACTGCAATAACTGCACTGAAGTAAAATAACCAAATAAACTATAAGATCAGAGAATGCTCAAGACACTCAGAAGGTCAGGAAGCATCAATGGAGAGTCAGAGTCATACAGCACAGAAACTGGACCCTTCAGCCCAACTGGCCCATGCCGAGCAGAGTGCCCCATCGACACTAGTCCCAGTTGCCCGCCTTTGGCCCATATCCCTCGAAACCTTTCATATCCATGTACCTGTCCAAGTGTATTTTAAATGGAGACAGACACAGGGTAAATGTTCGGATGAACTTAGATTAAAATTCCCGACTTTCCTTCCCCCTTTCACCCTACTGGTGCTGCTTGATCTGCCAAACTTCTCCAGCGACTTTATTTCAGACATTTCAGGTATTTTGCCTCGGTTGTCACGGGGCACGTTTGAGTTGAGTTTATTGTCACGTGTACTGAGGGGCAGTGAAAAGCTTTTGTCGCGCGCTAACCAGTCAGCGGGAAGACAAGACATGATTACAATCGACCCGTCCACAGTGTACACATACATGATACTTATAGAAACTTACAAAATTCTTAAGGGGTTGGACAGGCTAGATGCAGGAAGATTGTTCCCGATGTTGGGGAAGTCCAGGACAATGAGTCACAGCTTAAGGATAAGGGGGAAATCCTTTAAGACCGAGATGAGAAAGACTTTCTTCACACAGAGAGTGGTGAGTCTCTGGAACTCTCTGCCACAGAGGGTAGTTGAGGCCAGTTCATTGGCTATATTTAAGAGGGAGTTAGATGTGGCCCTTGTGGCTAAGGGGATCAGAGGGTATGGAGAGAAGGCAGGTACAGGATACTGAGTTGGATGATCAGCCATGATCATATTGAATGGCGGTGCAAGCTCGAAGGGCCGAATGGCCCACTTCTGCACCTAATGTCTATGTTTCTATGATAACGGTAATAGCGTTTAGTGCAAGATAAAGTCCAGCAAGGTCCGATCAAAGATAGTCCGAGAGTGTCCAGTGAGGTATATAGTAGCTCTGCAGTTGTGATAGGATGGTTCAGTTGCCTGATAGCAGCTGGGAAGAAACTGTCCCTGCCACCTGACGGAACTGTGGTGCATTGTGTGTTTGTGTGTGTGTGTGTGTGTGTGTGGGAGGGGGGCTGGCGGCAATACCTGACGAGACCCTTGTGCTGCCCCTCGTGCCGACGTCGGCTGCTCGGAGCCTTCTCCGCTTTCGCTACTTTGCCCTCTTTCGGCAAGGTCGACGGTCCCAGGGAAAAGATGGGGAGGTTGCTGTAGGGTTTGGATGGCAAACGCATCTGCACCACGGACACAAAAGGCCGTTGAGATTATGACATCTTCTTAAAAGAGCAGCCCAGTTATTAATACACACAGAAATTAATGTGGACATAAATCTCAGCAAAAGAACGTACCTTCTTACAGCACTGTGAGCACACCGGTCTGTGGAGAGATAACCCAGTCTTAAAAACAGGTAAATAATCATAGTGTCCTTCCTGAATAAAGCAACCTACTGCAGTGGCAATGCTGCCGATTTTATTGGGAAATTTAACTGGTGATGGGAACATTTACAGTTCCCATCACCAGTTACCCACAATTAAAAGAGGTAGTTGATTACCCCAACCAAAAGCAATCAATTAATATCAGTTTTAGCTATTTTAATGTTATATACTAAATGCACCTCCGATTTGCATTAACAGAGTCATAGAGCATGGAAACAGGCCCTTCGGCCCAACTTTCCATGCTGAACAACATGGACCATTTACAATAGGCACACCTGCCTACGTTTGGCTAATATCCCTTAAAACCTGTCCTATCCATGAACCTGTCCAAATGTTTCTTAAATGTTGTGATAGTACCTCCTCCGGTAGCTTGATCCATTTACCTACCACCATTTGTGTAAAAAAGTTGTCCCTCAGGTTCAATAGACAATAGGTGCAGGAGTAGGCCATTCGGCCCTTCGAGCCAGCACCACCATTCACTGTGATCATGGCTGATCATCCCCAATCAGTACCCCGTTCCTGCCTTCTCCCCATATTCCCTGACTCTGCTATTTTTAAGAGCCCTATCTAGCTCTCTCTTGAAAGCATCCAGAGAACCTGCCTCCACCACCCTCTGAGGCAGAGAATTCCACAGACTCACCACTGTGAGAAAAAGTGTTTCCTTGTCTCCTTATTCTTAAACTGTGGCCCCTAGTTCTGGCCCCGGGAACGTGTTTCCTGCCACTAGCGTGTCCAAGCCCTTAACACTTATATGTTTCAATGAGATTCCCTCTCATCCTTCTAAACTCCAGAGTGTACAAGCCCAGCTGCTCCATTCTCTCAGCATATGACAGTCCCATCATCCCGGAAATTAACCTTGTAAACCTACACTGCACTCCCTCAATAGCAAGAATTCCTATTAAATCTTTCCCTTGCCTGCGTAAAAGACTCTGCGTATTTACCCTATTCCCCTCATTATTTTAGATCTATGATAACCCTTCATCCTCCTGCACTCCAAGGAATAAATTCCTAGCCTGCTCAACCTCTCCCTATAGTTCAATCCTTCAAGTCCTGGCAACATCCTCGTAAATCTTCTCTGCACGCTTTCCAGCTTAACAACATATTTCCTAAAACATGGTGACCAAATATTTAGATAACTGTATTGACCGTGAGACTAGAATATCATTGAACTAACATAAGTCTCACTCAGGCAGACTTCATGCCCTCCACTGTAATGGGCCAATCTGTAAAGTGACATCTGAGGTTAATGGGTTGTATTGTCACCCAGGTCAGAAGGAAAGGACCTGTCCCACTTGGTGATTTTTTTTCCATCGACCGCCGGCGTCATGTCAGGGTGGCCAAAAGATTTAGAACATTTCTAAATCCATGGGGGACAAAAATGTTGGGACGCTTGAGGAAACACCGTGCGTCAATACGTCATCACGCTGACCCGATCCGTTGTTCAATGATGCTGGCAGTCGCCGAAAAAAAAAATCAGCAAATGGGACAGGCCCTTAAGTCCCTTCGCTAAAATGAGTGTGCTAGATTGGGGGATGATTCTCCAGTGCAGTGCAGTGCAGGGGAGTGGGGTTGTCTTTTTGAAGGGCCACTAAACCGGGCTGTCATGGATGCAAAGGATCCCTTGGAATTATTTCGAAGAAAGAGTCACAGCTTTATAGGACTCTGGTTAGGCCATGGTTGAAGTACAGTATGCAGTTCTGGTTGCTCCATGACATCACATGTGCATGCGATGGAGAGGGTACAGGTTTACTGGAACGCTGCCTGGTTCTTTAGCTCTTCAGACTGATTGCAGGGGTGGGGACCTGGGGAAGGGAGTACAAAGTGTGGGAGGTCAAGGGTGAACACAGGGGTTTGATGGGAAAATGGTTGAACAAAGGACAGAGATGACCACACACAAGGTGTGGGACAAAAGGCTTAGAGAGTTGTGAATTGTGTAGTTTAGAGGACTGACGAGTTTAGTTTAGTTTAGAGACACAGCACGGAAACAGGCCCTTCGGCCCACACCGACCAGCGATCGCCCCGTACACTAGCACTATCCTACACACTAGGGACAATTTACAATTTTACCGAAACCAATTAACCTACAAACCCTGGACGTCTTTGGAGTGTGGGAGGAAACTGGAGCACCTGGAGAAAACCCACGCGGTCACAGGGGGAATATACAAACTCCATACAGACCACCCGTAGTCAGGATTGTACCCGGGTCTCTGGCGCTGTGAGGCAGCAACTCTACCACTGCGCCACCGTGCCGCAGAGTTAAGAATCGTTTAGGAATATGGGTGGAGAGGGAGGGGAGTGATAGGTGGAAGGTCCACCAAGGCTCAGGGGAGGGGGGGCAAGGGGGAAGGGAAAAAAAGGGGTGGAGGTATTATAAATCTTTTAATATTCAACTGTTGATTAAATGGGGGGGGTAGTGGGTCAGTTTAGTGCTAGCTGGGGTATACAGGTTGCAGACTCACTTCTGGATCAGAGGTGATAAGTTCCATTCCCAAAATATGAATGCAAAACCTGGGATGATGCTCTGGATGTAATCCTCGGTTTCAATCAACCTCCCAGTGATGTAAAAGATTTAATGGGACTATCCCAAAGATATGCGGGTTTGCAGGTTAATTGGCCCCTGTAAAATTCCCCTCATGTGTAGGGAGTGGATGGTAGTGTGAACGGGTGATCGATGGTCAGCATGGACTCAGTGGGCTGAAGGGGATTATTTCCATGCAGTATCTTTTAATTCAATTAAATCTCAAAGTATTCTTCCGGTGCCCTAATCATTGTGCCAACAAGATTATCCAGCCACTATTTTGGTGTTAACGAGAGCAATAAGTGAGAGGCATTACATTTGACATCTTTAATGAACAGGAAAGATCAGATTTTCAGCCAGTGATGCATCACATTCAGTTCCAAACCACCACCTCATACTGAAACTGAGAGTAACGTTGCATCATGCATTTGGGCCATTCAAGTCAGAAACCAGCAGTGCTACAAATAGTGCATTTTGCGTATTTTTCTCCTTAGAAACTATCTGCACAGAAACCTCATGATGACAAAACTTCAGAAAGATGAATCCAAACTCCTAACCATTTGGAGTGTGGCCTCAAAGAACAGGGCCACACAGAGGCACAACTGGTAGAGCAGTTCCAGATTCAGTCCCGACCTCGGGTGCTGTGTGTACGGAGTTTGCAGGTTCTCCCTGTGGTCGCGTGGGTTTTCTCCGGGTGCTCCAGCTTTCACCCATCCCAAAGGCGGGCAGGTTTTATTGGTCAATTGGCCTCTGTAAATTGTCCTGGTGTGTATGAAGTGGATGCAACATAGAACTGGTGTGAACGAGTAATCAATGGTTGGCGTGTGGGCTATTAAACTTGTTTCCACATTGTAGCTCTAAACTAAATTAAACTGATGGGCGGCACAGTGGCGCAGCAGTAGAGTGGCTGCCTTACAGCGGCAGAAATCCGGGTGCTGTCTGTGCGGAGTTTGCACGTTCTCCGCTCTGACTGTGTGGGTTCCATCCCACATTCCAAAGACGTACGGGTTTGTACGTTAATTGGCTTCGATAGAAGTTATCCCTAGAGTGCAGGATAGCCTAGCGGCGCAGACTCAGTGGTTGACGTAGACTCAGATGTCCAAAGGGCCTGTTTCCACGCTGCATCTCAAAACTAAACACCTGCCGTGCATCATTTTGTCTTTACACAAGATGAAACCACAGAGCTGAAATCTGAGATCTTTGTGGCCCGCCAACTATTGAGCATTGTGGGCAGAACCATGCCGACTCCACACACCACATCCGAGTGGTGGCAATTGTGGGAATAGTGTGGGGTGGCGCAGTGGTAGAGTTGCTGCCTTAGTCCCTCTGACTGTGGGTTTTCTTTGGGTGCTCTGGTTTCCTCCCACACTCCAAATATGTGCAGTTTTAGCAAGTTAATTGGCATCTGTAAATTGCCCCCTAGTGCGTAGGATGCAAAACAGGGATAACATGGACTAGCATCCCGCTGATTGCTGGTCAGCACGGTCTTGGTGGGTTGAGGAGCCTATTTCTATCCTGTATCTCTAAACTAAACTACAGTTCGCTTACAAAGAGAACTCATGATTTGTGTAACAGATCCCACAGTACTTAGAAGGCACATGAGACTGCAGCTGTGTAGGAAGGAACTGCAGATGCTGGTTAAAACCGAAGATAGACACGGCAGATGCTGGAATCCTGAGCAAAACACAAAGTGATGATGGAACTAACTACCTAAACTAACAGTCAATAGGGTCTTGACCTTCAACAAACTGTTAATAACAACACATAGTCCTCCGCCAGTTTCGCCACCTCCAACGTGACCCCTCCACTCGCCACATCTTCCCATCTCCCCCCTGTCTGCCTTCCGCAAAGACCGCTCCCTCCGCAACTCCCTTGTCAATTCTTCCCTTCCCTCCCGCTCCACCCCTTCCCCGGGCACTTTCCCTTGCAACCGCAACAAATGCAACACTTGTCCCTTCACCTCCCCCCTCCTTTCAGGGACCCAAGCAGTCCTTCCAGGTCCGACAGAGGTTCACCTGCACCTCCTCCAACCTCATCTACTGCATCCGCTGCTCCAGATGCCAGATGATCTATATCGGTGAGACCAAGCGGAGGCTTGGCGATCGTTTCGCCGAACACCTCCGCTCGGTCCGCATTAACCAACCCGACCTCCTGGTGGCTCAGCACTTCAACTCCCCCTCCCATTCCATATCCAACCTCTCGTTCCGGGGCCTCCTCCACGGCCAGAGTGAGCAACACCGCAAGTTGGAGGAACAGCACCTCATATTCCGCTTGGGGAGTCTGCATCCTTTGGGCTTGAACATTGAATTTTCTCAATTCTGTTAACCCCTGCTGTCTCCTCCCCTTCCCACCTCTCCCTCAGCCCTCGGCCCTGGCATTCCCTCTCTCTCTATCTCCCTCCCCCACCCTAGTCGCACCAGCTTCTCATTTTCACACCACAAACAGCTTACAATGGCTTGTTCCCTTTATCATTGATACTTTTTTGCATATCTTTCATTCATTGTTCTTTATCTCTCCACATCACCGTCTATATCTCTCGTTTCCCTGATCCCTGACCAGTCTGAAGAAGGGTCTCGACCCGAAACGTCGCCTATCTCCTTCGCTCCTTAGATGCTGCTGCACCCGCTGAGTTTCTCCAGCCTTTTGTGTACCCTGTTAATAATAATGGCTTGGTTGGAGTGGAGAGCGACAGGACAAAGCCTCTCCCATTGTCTTTATGTGGTCCCTCCTGCTGACAGAGGAGGGACCAGGTGGAAGTCACGTTCTCCCCTTGAGTGCTGCCAATGGGTTGCTGCAGCAGGCTGGGGCTGTGGGTGTGGGGCTGGGTCTGTGGGGGCTGGGGGCTGGGTCTGTGGGGGCTGGGGCTTTGGGGGCTGGGGCTGTGGGGGGGGCTGGGGGCTGGCGACTGGGTCCGGGGCTGGGGCTGTGGTGCTGGGTCCGTGCGGCGGGGCCTGGGGCTGTGGGGTGGGGCCTGGGCCTGGGGCTGGCGGAGAATGGAGAAGGCCTGGGAAAAGGCCAATACCTTGGCTTGTGAGGGATACATTCTCATCAGAGGAAGTGTAGAACAAAGACATTAACTTTCAACCTGTTAGGCCCTGGTGACAATAGTGAAAAGTCTATCAACTAGAGACATATTTGACACCACACATCCCCATTCGTCTCGTTGATCTGGTTACCACCCTCAAGCTTTTATTAAACCTTTCCCCTCTCACCTTAAACCTATGCCCTCCAGTTTATAATTCCCCTTCCCGGGGAAAAAGATTGTACATCACCCTATCCATTCCCGTCATGATTTTATACACCTCCACAAGATCGAGACTCTGCAAAGTCCTAGCCTGCTCTCATCCTCCGGCTCTCGAAGGAATAAAGTCCTAGCCTGCCCAACCTCTCCCTGTAACTCAGTCCCACGAGTCCTGGCAATGTAATAGTGTCAAATATTTCCCTTAGTTTAGTTTAGAGATACAGAGTGGAAACAGGCTCTTTGGCCCATCGAGTAGTTTGATGTCCTGCACGCCAGGGGAAATGTACAAAATTCAATTAACCTACAAACCCACACACGTTTGGGATGTGGGTGGAAACCGAAGCACCCTGAGGAAACCCACGCAGTCACAGGGAGAACGTACAAACTCCACACAGACAGCACCTGAGGTCAGGAACTGGCTCTGTAAGGCGGCAGCTCTACCGCTGTGCCACTGCACGTTGATAACCTTTAGTTCACGCCTGATTGAAAGCAGAAGCAAAGCAGCTACAAGACAAGGTGATAGAGGATGCATGAAGGTGAGAGGCAAACCTTTTGCAGAACTGGCAGGTGTACGACCAGGTGAAAATAGAGAACCTCTTTGTCCGGCAGCAGAAACACAGCTGTAGGGAGAGAGAGAGAGAGAGAGAGAGAGAGAGTCACACTTAGCACCGCGTGGTCAGAACAGGCCAGTCAAGAGTGTTTAATTGTCATGTGGCCCAAAACAGAACAATGACATTCTAACTTACAGCAACACAACAGATATGTAAAGGTAATACTCTATAAAACCCATAATAAACAACAAGCGGAGGGAGGGGGAGGGGGGGGAGGGGGAGGGGGGGGGAGAGGGGGAGGTAGAGGGGGGGAGGGGGGAGAGGGGGGGAGAGAGGGGGAGAGGGGGGAGAGAGGGGGGAGAGAGGGGGGGAGAGAGGGGGAGAGGGGGGAGAGAGGGGGGAGAGAGAGGGGGGAGAGAGAGGGGGAGAGAGGGGAGAGAGAGGGGGGGAGAGAGAGGGGGAGAGAGGGGGAGAGAGGGGGGAGAGAGAGGGGGGAGAGAGAGGGGGGAGAGAGGGGGGGAGAGGGGGAGAGAGGGGAGAGAGGGGGAGAGGGGGGGGGAGTGGGGGAGAGGGGGAGAGAGAGAGAGGTGGGGGGGAGGGAGAGAGGGGGGGAGAGAGAGGAGAGGGAGAGAGGGGAGAGAGGGGGAGAGAGGGGAGAGAAGAGAGAGAGAGAGAGAGAGAGAGGGGGAGAGAGGGGGAGAGAGAGAGAGAGAGAGAGAGAGAGAGATTTTGATTTTTGATTTCCCTCTTCTGGGTAAAACCCTATCCATTCTCCACGTGATCTTCTACACGTCTATTTGATCACCCCTCAACCTCTCAGTAGGTGAGACTAGCTTAGATGGGGTATCTTGGTCAGCACGCACAAGTTGGGCCGAAGGGCCTGTTTCCATGCTGTATGACTCTCCTAACTCAATCATTATGTGTTAAGAAATGCTTAGACAGGCATTTGAACAGGCAAGGCATAGAAGGATATGGATTGAATGTGGATAAATGGGATCAGTGTAGATGTGCAAACAGACACATTTCTGTGCTGAACTCAGACGTATGGGCTAGTCTAGGAAAGAAGGGCCAATTTCCTTCCCTGATGGACAATGGAAAACACAACATGGTTTTAAAATACTCCGAGGGTTGTTTTTGGTGACTATACAGGGCGTGGAGTATTTGGAGTAATGTGAGCAGTTTTGGGCCCCATATCTGAGGAAGGATGTGCTGGGGTTGGAGAGGGTCCAGAGGAGGTTGACGAGAATGATCCCAGGAATGAGTGGGTTAACATATGATGAGCGTTTGAGGGCACTGGGCCTGTACTCGCTGGCGTTTAGAAGGATGAGGGGGAACCTCATTGAAACTTAATGAAAGGCCTGGACAGAGTGGATGTGGAGAGGATGTTTCCACTAGTGGGAGAGTCTAGGACCAGAGGGCACAGCCTCAGAATAAAAGGATGTACCTTTAGAAAGGTGTTGAGGAGGATTTTTTTCATCCGAAGGGTGGTGAATCTGTGGAATCATCGCCACTGAGGGCTGTGGAGGCCGTCAATGGATATTTTTAAGGCAGAGATTGATAGATTCTTGATTAGTACGGTTGTCAGGGGTTATGGGGAGAAGGCAGAATGGGGATGAGAGGGAAAGATAGATCAGCCATGATTGAATGGTGGAGCGGACTTGATGGACCGAATGGACCTATTCTGCTCCTTGAACTAACAAACTATATGCAAGATTTTAAAATGAATTAACTTTGTTTTAATTAGGTGTAATGGTGAGGATCAACTTGCATCCATCGTAAATAGACCAGCTTTTGGATGTTGGATCAGAAATCAGAAAAAAAATGTGTTTTTATGTATGTGCCTGGATGTTATTGGCTCTGGTCAATAACATGAGACTTTGGAGAACTAAACTATTTTGAATTTCTATTTCGGGGCAATGAGCATATGACAATGACTCAAAATTCCCATGACAAGCATTTTTTCAGTCGGAGCCTTCATCTGAAACCTCCTGATCAATGAACTGCCTTGCAAACCACACAGACAAAAATACATTTAAAATCAGAGACAAAATAATTGTAAAGAAATTTTGGAATCCAGAATGCAAAACTTATAGACCATTTTAGTATCCACCTCACTGGCGTTTGGCTGTGTTTTTCTCAATTCTCAAGAACATTACTAAAAAAACAGACTTACATTGGTATGGTGCTTGTCAAGGCATAAGACGATTAAATAGTCACTGGGTCATACTGTTACACAGCATGAAAGAGGCCCTTCAGCCAACCTTATCCTGCCTTCTCCGCATAACTCCTGACACCCATACTAATCATGAATGTCTCAATCTCCGCCTTAAAAACATCCAGTTACTTGGTCTCCACAGCCGTCTGTGGCAATGAATTCCAGATTCACCACCTTTTGACTAAGGAAAATCCTCCTCATCTCCTTTTATTCTGAGGCTGTGCCCTCTGGTCCTAGACTCTCCCACTAGTGGAAACATGCTCTCCGCATTCACTCTATCCAAGTCTTTCGCTATTTGGTAAGTTTCAATGAGATCTCCCCTCATCCATCTAAACTCCAGCGAGTACACACCCAGTGCCATCAAACGCTCATCATATGTTAACCCCAATCATCCCTGTGATCATTCTTGTAAAACATTTTCTGAACCATTTCAAATGCCAGCACATCCTTCCTCAAATATGGGGCATACAACTGCACAATTTGCTTCTTCCTGCATATTGAAATATTGCTTTTGTTCTGATTTTTTTTTGCCAGAACTCATACATCTGCAGATTGTTCTGCTTTTCTATCACGTGACGTATGCCAGAAGGGCAACGCGGTTCGCCCGGTGTCTGGGAGTCGACCATGGAGAGAGAGAGAGAAAGGTGAGAAAAGTTCTTTAAAGAATTTTTAAAGAAGTTGACTGAACTAGTTAAACCGAGTTGAAACAAGCTGGTTCATAGGGTGACACAAACCTTCCCCTTCTTCAGGGCCGTGTAGACTTCTTTGTACTGCTGGTATTTCTCCAGTTCCGCTTTCACCAGGACTTGTCGGATGTGCATCACCTCCTCCACAGTCAGGGCCAGGCACTCGACTGGGTAACAGAACTCCTCCTGGAACACATCAGTCGCTTTCAGTGACAGCCTTTGCAGTGCAATGTATTCAATCACTCCATTTGAATTCCAATTTGCACTCACTTTTGTTGCTGATGCAAAATCAATGCACATAACAATCAGGGAAGGTGGATGAAGGATACACTGGCACCACACATTACCTCCCAGAGAATAGCACACTCAGGAATCGGCATGTAGAGCCTATGGAGTTAACTTAGTTCAGTTTGGAGATACAGCGCGGAAACAAGCCCTTCGGCCCACCGAGTCCGCGCCGACCATTGATCTCTGCACATTATCACTATCTTACTCACGCCAGGGATCATTTATAATGTTACCAAGCCAATTAGCCTACAAACCTATACGTCAGAGTGGCAGAGTGCGGGGAAAAAACCGGTGGACCCGGAGAAATCCCACGCAGGTCATGGGACAGCACCCCGTAGGCAGGATCGAACCCGGGTCTCTGGCGCTGTAAGGCAGCAACTCTACCTCTGCGACACTGTGTCACACACCATGCAGCACTGCCTCTTGCCCTTCAGTCCAACTGGTCCACATTGACCATCCAGCACCCATTTATACCAAATAAGCTAAACCTCTCCCTCGGTGGGTGAGAATGGGACAGCACTGACTGAGTATTAGACACAAAATGCTGGAGTAACTCAGCAGGTCATGTAACACCCATGGGGAAGAGGGACGAGTGAGGCTTTGGGTTTGGACGTTTCACCAGACCGGGTGCTGTGTGGTCCCTGTGTAACCAACGCAAGAATGCTCGCATCCACCTTCCTTCACGTTCAGGCAGTTTGCTGGGACTAGGACACATCCTGTGCACTTTTGCCCCGACCCACAACCTTGTTTCCAATCAGATCTCTCCAATGCTTGAACACGACAACATTGCCGTACGGAAATCCACCGAGCAAATGCTCGAACATGGGATATTTTAAGCACAGAAATGCACAGGAATGTCAGAAAAGAACACGTTGACGAATCACTTCAATCATGCAGGGACAACATTTTTAAATGAGATCGCAAGGCATGATTTGCATTTAATCTCTTTACCCCAATCAACTGGGTGAGAAATACATTCTAAATTCTCAGTCTTCATGGAGGCCTCCAAAACATACAGTGCCCTCCATAATGTCTGGGAAAAAGACCCATCATTTATTTATTTGCATCTGTACTCCACAATTTGAGATTTATAATAGAAAAAAATCACATGTGGTTAAAGTGCACATTGTCAGATTTGAATAAAGGCCATTTTTGTACATTTTGGTTTCACCATGTAGAAATTACAGCAGTGTTTATACATAGTCGTCCTCCCCATTTCAGGGCACCATAATGTTTGGGACACAGCAATGTCATGTAAATGAAAGTATTAATGTTTAGTATATTAATTGTTGCATATCCTTTGCATGCAATGAGTGCTTGAAGACTACGATTCATGGACATCACCAGTTGTTGGGTGTCTTCTCTGGTGATGCTCTGCCAGGCCTGTTTCTGGGATCAGAAAGTCAAGGTCAGAGAACGCAAGTGGTGAACAGGCCACATCAGCTACTCCTGGTTCAATGGATCTTTATTATCACTTGGACCAAGGTACAGTGACAACTTTTCTTGCATACAGATCAGTAAGCTTATTGCCATTCATAAGTACAATCCTGGTTAAGTTCAGAATGTATAGAAACAGCCCACTGAGTCTATGTGCAAGAGTCGCCAGGTTCTGGTGCCTGCTCCTATTTCTTCAGACGTGTTATGCTTAACTTTTAAAAAAAAAAAGAAAAAGATTGAAACTAAAACTTCTCTGATCACCTTCTCAAATGAAGATACAAAGAATTTGAGGAAAACAAAATCGGACTTAAAAGAAACGGCAATAATAATTCCAATTTTACATAAATTCGTTTAGTTTAGAGATATGGAAACAGGCCCTTTGGCCCACCAAGTGCATGCCGACCAATGATCACCCATACATTAGTTCTATCCGACTGTAGGGACAATTTCCAGCAGCCAATTAACCCACGGACCTGCACGTCTTTGAGTGTGGGAGGAAACCGGAGCACCCAGAGAAAGCCCACTCGGTCACAAGGAGAACGTACAAACTCCATACAGACAGCACCCGTAGTCGGGATCGAACCCGGGTCTCTGGCGCTGTGAGGCAGCAACTCTACCGCTGCGCCACCGTGCCACCCTGAAACCAAGATGTTAACTATAGACAGGACATTGCTGGGTGATGTCTTCTTGTCTATATGGTGAAACATTTATCAAACAAGTGATTTGAATAGACATTGTCACGAAAGAGAAGCAGAAGGATTAATCAGATACTGCAAGCCCCACAACAGAGAGAGCAAGGATCTCACAGAGCAATTTGCTGTGGCCTGCATTAAAAGCAAGAAGGATTGTCTTTGCTGGCGAAAGCACTTTAAAAGGGAGCAAAGCTGCAAACCTTTGTCCTCCTCCACCTGTTGATAAAGACTCCCTCACAGAGTAAACACACAGCCCCCATGATGCCAAACATCACAGCTTCCACGGGGTGAGAGTTAAGCATGGAGACTGCTTGCATGGCGGGGAAAAGCGGTTGGAGGTTCCTCTGGGACAATAAACCACTGGTCCTGGACACCTGGACAACAGATAGATGGTTACAATGGGAAGCTGCATAGCTCATGGTGGCGTCACACACCGACAGGGTGGGCAATAAAGGCTTATGGCACGCTGGCCTTCATCAGTCAGAGTACCGGGTATAGATGATAGACACAAAATGCTGGAATAACTCAGCGGGACAGGCAGCATCTCTGGAGACACGGAACGGGTGACGTTTCGGGTGGGGACCCTTCTTCAGACTGAGGCTCAGGGGAGGGGGAGTCTGGAAATATGGACGGGTAAGGTGTGAAAATGACAGATCAAATCAGATGATGATCAAGGAAATGTAGAATGGATCATTGTTGGCTGAGGGGAAGGTGACAACGAGGCATAGAAACAGTAAAACTAATCAGGCGGACGGTGAGACTAATTGGAGAACTAGGGTGGGGGATGGATGGAGAGAGAGGAAGGGCGGGTTACTTGAAGTTAGAGAAATCAATGTTCACACCGCTGGGTTGTAAGCTGCCCAAGCAAAATATGAGCAATTTGCATGTGGCCTCACTCTGACAGTGGGGGAAGCCCAGGACGGATAGGTCAGTGTGGGAATGCGAGGGGAATTAAAGTGTTTGGAGTAACTCAGTGGGACAGGCAGCATCTCTGGAGAAAAGGAATAGGTGGCGTTTCTTCTTCAGAACCAGACTGAGTCTGAAGAAGGGTCTCAGGCCGAAATATCACCTATTCCTTTTCTCCAGAGATGCTGCCCGACCCGTTAAGTTACCCCAGCATTTTGTGTCAATCTACTGAGTACAGACGTTGTGAGGTCATGTCACAGTTGTACAAGACAAATTGATGCGGTCACATTTAGAGTATTGTGTTCAGTTTTGGGCACCATGGTATAGGAACGATGTTGTTCATCTGGAAACGGTACAAGGAAGATTTACAAGGATGTTGCTGGGACTCGGGGTGGCTGAGCTACAGGGAGAAGTTGAGCGGCCTAGGGCTTTATTCTGTGGAGCGCAGGAGGATGAGGGGTGATCTTGTAGAGGTGTACAAAATCACGAGAAGAATAGATCAGGTAAATGCACAGTCTTTTGCCCAGAGTAGGTGACTCGAGAACCAGAGGACAGAGGTTTAAGGTGAGGGGGGAAAGATTTACTAGGAACCCGAGGGGTGACTTTTATTTTTTACACAAAGGGTGGTAGTTGAGGCAGGTGCTATCATAACATTTAAGAGACATTTGGACAGGTACATGGATAGGACAGGTTTAGAATGATAAGGGGCAAACACAGGTAGTTGAGACTAATGTAGATGGGGCATGTTGGTCAGTAAGGCAGCATCTCTACTGCTGCACCAGTGTGCCACAAGTGGGGGCAACTATGCCAGTGGTGTTTAAGAGGCTTTTAGACAGGCACATGGAAGTGTAGGGAATAGAGGGATATGGATCATGTACAGGCAGATGAGATCAGTTTAACTTGGCATCATGTTCGATACAAAGGACCTGTTTTTGCGCTGCACTGATCTATGTTCTATGTATCTCCCTCAAGCAGTTTATACTGGGTGGATGGATTTAAAATCGGCGTGTCATAATTCAGGGTCCTTAATCCAGATCATCTATGTTAACAGCACAGGTTTGACCCTTGAGTTACATCACATTGCAAACTTTGTCGACGGGACTTAACAAGAGATCTGCAGAGATTTTCACCAGGAAAAGCACAAAATGGAAATGACAAAGGGAAAGAGAGTTGGACTAAATGATTTTCAGTGGATCCAGTAGTAAGACAGATGCAATAAGGCAAAAATCCCCCTGGTGCATAATTCCAATGCCCCATTGGCCTGCACTGCAGAAGGATACAATGTCTTGGTCCTACGCAGTCAGTTGCAACATTTAATCATTGTCCAAAGTACCCTGGACACGAGAGGTCTGAACCATTTGATGCCAAAGCAACTTGACGGAAATGAGTCTTCAGACTTTAGAGATTTAAGACTCTAGGGATACAGCGTGGGAACAGGCCCTTCAGCCCAGAGTCCGTGCCGACCAGTGATCACCCCGTACACTAACCCACACACCAGGGACAATTTTACAACTAACCGAAGCCAATTAACATGCAAACTGGTACATCTTAGAGCGTGGAAGGAAACCGGAGCGCCCGGGGAAAACCCACGCGGACACAGGGAGACCGTACAAACTCTGTACGGACAGCACCTTTGGTCAGGATCAAACCCGGGTCTCTGGCGCTGTGAGGCAGCAACACTACCGCTGCGCCACCGTGATGCGCCCGTGTCCCGTGGAGGATTCCCAGACCTCCTGCTTTGAAACCTGCTGAAGTTTACGCAGAACTCCCCGAGTACAGTGGGTCCGTGGGACACCCATCACGATCACCGCCGGCTTACCAGAGACTTGGAGCTCTGCCTGGTGGGAGGAAGGAACTGGCGCACGTTGGTCGGCGTCTCCTTCTCGATGGAGTGCCGCCTCTGCGGCGCTTTCCGTCGCTCGGGCTGCGGAGTGGAGGAGATGGGCAGGAACATTGGTGGAGCTGGGGAGGAAACGCAGAGTGAAAATGCCGCCCACTGCCTGGTTTCCCAACGTAGGCTTGTTTGTGATCATGCATAGTCCTTCCGCTGCCTGGTTAGTAGGCAACAAAAAAGCTTTTCACTGTACCTCGGTACACGGGACAATAAACCAAACCAAACCAATCTGAACCAAACCAAACTTGTGAATCCCTGGGCAGGACCGGAGGGTGGGAATCTTAATCAGCACAATGATAATTCAAGTCTCATTCAATTAGAGTCATAGAGCCACCCAGCGTAGAAAAGGTCCATCTGCCCAACTTGCCCACACTACCAATGTCCCATTTGCACTAGTCCTACCTGCCCGCATTTGGCCCATACTGTATACTTCCAAACCTGTTCTATCCAGGCACCATTGCAAATGGTTTATTAAACGTTATGATGGTACCTACCCCAACTACCTCATCTGGCAGCTCGTTCCATGTACCTACCACCCGTTGAGTGAAAGTTGCCACTCAGGTTCCTATTAAATCTTTCCCCCCCCCCCTCACCTTAAACCTATTTCCTCTGGTTCTTGATTCCCCTACTCTGGGAAATAGGCTTTACCTATTCCTCTCTTGATATTGTACACCTCTACAAGATCACCCCTCATCCTCCAGCGCTCCAAGGAATAAAGTCCTAGCAAGCTCAACCTCTCCCCATAGCTCAGCCATCCCCACCCCTCACTCACCGCCCCCCCCACATCGCTCTCCCCCCCCGCCACCCCCCCCACAAACCGCCCCCCTGCCCATCCCTCCTCCCACTGGCAACAATCTCAGTAAATCTTCTCTGCATCATCTCCAGCTCGACACCTGCACGTTGGCCTCCTTAATCAGAAGGTTATTGAGCTCTTGGTCTGTTCAGCAGATGTAATTCCTATGAGATTAGAGAGCCTGCACCATGTTAAAACAACAAGTTACTCTGTGGGTCAGGCAGCATCTCTTGAGAATGTGGATAAGGTGACGTCACAGATCAGAACCTTTCTTTTACTTTCAGACTTCCAGCATCTGCAGTATTTTGGCTATGGACAGTGGCTATGTTGCTCGACTAAAAATCCAGGGATTAGGACTAATAATCCAGACATAAATGTAATTATTAGCATGAAAGGTGGAGGAAGAAAAATGTAATGAAATCAACAAAACACACAAAGTGCTGGAGGAACTCAGCCGGCGTCTGGGGAAGAAATGGACAGGTGGCGTTTTGGGTCAGAACTCTTCTGCAGAGTTCAGAGCAGGGGTCAGGGGTCTTCTCTCACCGTACTTACTTTTCTTCCCATTCGGCGTCTCAGGCGAGCTCTCTTCCACCTTGAACGTTGATCCGCTGGAACTGCTTCTCACCATCTTAATTCGATCCTCCTGCTAAACAGATTGCAGCTCGTGTAAATAAGTAGAACTTCGCAGTACTGAGTATTGAGCGACAGAGTCATGTGGCAGGGCCTACTTGCATGTGCTGACTAGGAGGCCCCATCTAGACTTGTCCCACCTGCCCAAATCTCTTTAAGCATATCCTATCCGTGTACCTGTTTGATTGTGTGCGTACTCTGGTGCACAACTGTGCAGTCTGAGGTAAACCTGAAATGCTCCTGGTGTCTCCAGCACGTTACCACGCACAGGTCAGATGCCCAAATTTATTATCTGGGAGGCTGGAGTTCTGTCAAAGGTCAAGTCAAGTCAAGAGAGTTTTATTGTCATGTGTCCCAGATAGGACAATGAAATTCTTGCTTGCTGCAGCACAACAGAATATGTAAACATAATACCGAACAGAAGATTAAAGTGCAGTGTGTTTATATACCATAGACCATATATATACACAATAAATAAACAGGTAAAGTGCAATAGGCTGTTATTGTTCAGAGCATGTTTGATGTTGTGTTTAATAGCCTGATGGCTGTGGGGAAGAAGCTGTTCCTGAACCTGGATGTTCCAGATTTCTAAGCTGCTGTACCTTCTTCCCGATGGCAACGGAGAGATGAGTGCGTGGCCTGGGTGGTGTGGGTCTTTGATGATGTTGGCAGTCTTTTTGAGGCAGCGACTGCGATAGATCCCTTCGATCGTTGAGAGGTCAAAGCCGATGATGGACAGGGCAGTGGTCACAACTTTCGGCATTCTTTTCCGCACCTGGACGTTCAAGTTGCCGAACCAAGCCATGATGCAACCGGTCAGCACGCTCTCTACTGTGCACCTGTAGAAGTTAGAGAGAGTCCTCCTCGACAGACTGACTCTCCGTAATCTTCTCAGGAAGTAGAGGCGCTGATGTGCCTTCTTTATAATTGCATCAGTGTGCTGGGACCAGGAAAGATCTTCGGAAATGTGCATGCACAGGAATCTGAAGTTCTTGACCCTTTCCACCATCATATATATTGATATAAACGGGATTATGGGTCCCTACCCTACCCCTTCCAAAGTCCACAATCAGTTCCTTGGTTTTGCTGGTGCTGAGGGCCAGGTTATTGTGCTGGCACCTGTCCAGTTATATGACCTTCAAAATGGCAGACTGTGACCTCAAGATGGCGAGAGTGTGACCTGCAAAATGGCGGGAGTATGACCTCCAAAATGGCGGGAGCATGACCCCTCAAAATGGCGGGCGCATGACCCTCAAAATTACTATGGCGGCATCTGGAGGAAAGCATACGGGCTGGGGCTCGGCTGGGATTACCCTCTGGGTGTTCTGAGGTTAACTGCTGGAGGCGGCCCGGGGCACGGAGGCCGGGTGGTGGCCGTGTGAGGCGAGGGTTGACGTATCCGGAACGAGGCATCGGTGGAGTGGGTCGATGGAGGCCCTGCTGCAGCCCAGCACTCCAGTGGATCGGGCTCAGCCTGCAGTGGCATGGAGTGGTCGTGGAAGACACCGACAACATCCCAATGGCGTTGCCCGGACAACGGACCTTTATGGCCAAGTTAAGGCTCTAATATTCTTGACAAACTTGAACCTGGAAGGTGCAAGATAGCGACGGAAGCACGGAGACTCATGTGTGCTGCCTCTACTAGTGTAATCTACTATTCTTACACTTTTGTACTTAAGTATGATGGTACCCGATCCCAGGGATAAGTGAGTTAATAATTGTAATGCCATAATGCTGTAACACTATATCCTGCACGCTGGTGTGTTTCTCTTTGCATTACCTGCTGTACTTGCATAACGCTCAATTGCTCTCACGCATAGTATGATCTAACTGGACAGCACGTCTGCGCACACACACGCACGGGCACGCACACAGTATTACACGTGACAATATTAAACCAATGCCAATATCAACTGTCAGGAGTGTCTGATCACTGGTTAGCCCTCTTCTCCAGTTTTAGCTGGCGCCTCTTGGCCCCTCCGTATGGAAAATGTCGAACTGCTTAGGTCAGCAGTTTGGGGGGTGGGGGGGGGGGGGGGGGATGGCAGAAGAGGGGAAAAAAGCACTAAAACTCTGCTGTGAATCAGTGTCACCAAAATACTGCGCCTTCCAGGAATCGTCGTCAGATGATCGAAGCACGAGTTAATTAAAAATGCATGCAGCCTTTCACCGAAAGCAGACATGAGACGCCCCGAGGTGTGCCTACACTGAGCACCACTGTTCAATGTATTACAGGCAGCATGTGGCTCACGAGCTGTTGCATGGCCAACCACTATGAACAGCCCACCCGGAATGCAAACATTTAGTCAACAACAGAACGGTGGCGCAGTGGTAGAGTCAGTGGCGGACTGGCCAGGGTGTCAGCTTGCCCGATGGCAAGTGGGCCCCTGATGAAGTGGGCTCCTATATCAAGTGGGCCCCTGATGGTGGGCCCCTATATCAAGTGGCCCCCCTATATCAAGCGGGCCCCTGATGAAGTGGGCTCCTATATCAAGTGGGCCCCTGATGAAGTGGGCCCCCTATATCAAGTGGGCCCCTGATGAAGTGGGCTCCTATATCAAGTGGGCCCCTGATGAAGTGGGCCCCTATATCAAGTGGGCCCCTGATGAAGTGGGCTCCTATATCAAGTGGGCCCCTGATGAAGTGGGCCCCTATATCTAGTGGGCCCCTGATGAAGTGGGCCCCTATATCAAGTGGGCCCCTGATGAAGTGAACCCACTTTGTCTCCTGGCAACCAATATTTTTAGACCCAGTCCGCCACTGGGTAGAGTTGCTGCCTTACAGTGCCAAAGACCTGGGTTCGATCCTGACTACGGGTGCTGTCTGTAACCTGATCTTGGGCTGAGTTTGCACATTCTCCCTGTGACCGCGTGGGTTTTCCCTGGGTGCTCCAGTTTCCTCCCACACTCCAAAGACATACGGGTTTGTAGGTTAATGGACTTCTGCAAATTGTAAATTATCCCTGCATTGTAGGATAATGTTGATGTACAGCCTAATCGCTGGTAGCGTGACTCGGTGGGTGGAAGGGCCTGTTCCCACGCTGTATCCTTAAATTAAACTTGAAAATCATAAGCTGCTGAAAATGAGGCCATCTTCATATCTCCAATTGGATAGAATTCTACTCAGTACCCTGCTTCCAATCCATATAAATGGTGCAGGATTCCCTGTATTGGGATGGGAGATAAGGGATCAGAATATTACAACTTGCAAGGAATAGTGAATAATGTACGGAGAGTGAATGAGAAAGTGGGATAACATAGAACTAGTGTGAAAGGGTGATCGATGGTTGGCGTGAATTCGATGGATTCTGTATCTCTAAACTACACCAACGCACACATTCAGTTCAGAAATTCTAGGCCCTTCAAGTCTACTCCACCATTCAATCATGGCTGATCCTTCTTTCCCTCTCAACCCCATTCTCCTGCCTTTGCCCCATAACTCCCGACACCCTTACTAATCTTTAGTGACCCTTACAAGCAACTAGTGGCCAACAAAGTACGGCAACGCTTCCACTTCCTTTTAAGGCTTTGGAAATTCAGCATGTCCCCAACAAATCTCACCAACTTCTGCAGATGCACCATAGAAAGCATTTTGTCGGAATGCATCACAGCATGTTTTAGGAACAGCCCCATCCAAGACTGCAAGGTGTCAGGCAAGAGGAACAGAAATTTGAAAACGCACACCTCCAGATTCAGGGACAGTTTCTTCCCAGCTGCAATCAGGCAACTGAACCATCCTCTCACCAAATACAGAGTAGTTTTGACCTCCCACCTACCTCATTGGAGACCTTCAAACTATTTTTAATCGGACTTCCACTAAACTTAATTCCCTTTATCCTGTATCTGTGCACGACACGATTGTAACCATGTATAGTCTCTTTCCTGACTGGATAGCATGCAACAAAAAATGCTTTTCTCTGCACCTCGGCCCACGTGACAATAATAACAAACCAAATAAACTAATCTGGAAATAAACCGCAAAGGCAAGGATCGGGTTGCGCGACAACCTTGCTTTTACCTCGGAGTCAGAGCTGTCGATCTCAGCCAGCGTTGGCGCCTTCAGCAACTTCTTCCTCTGGACGTGCACAGCGCAGTGGTCGTGTTCCGTAGTCTGAGACATCACCACGCCGTTGGCCACAAGGGGGGACAGGTCCTTTCTGCTCCTCTCCGGGGTCGACACGTCTGCAAGGACAGAAGGAGGGATTGAGAGGTCCGGCTCTGTCACCGGTTAGCCGGTGACCTCCTGTGCAGCATACGGTGGCCAGACCCAAGACATCGAGGTTAGTTAGAGTTGCCACCTGGCTGGTTTCACAACAGTTTGGTTTTGAGTGAATTACTGGGGAAGGTGAAATGGCAAACCCAACACCAATCGGCAAACCCAAACCCAACCCAACGGCAGACCCAACACCATTCGGCCAGGTTTAAAGTGCACCTTTTCTATTTATTTTAGTGTAGTTTAGAAATACAACGCGGAAACAGGCCACCAAGTTCGTGCCGACCAGCTATCCCCGCACATTAACCCTATCCTACACACACACACACACACACTAGGGACAATTTACAATTATACCAAGCTAATTAACCAATTAATGTATTTGGAGCGTGGGAGGAAACCGGCGATCCTGGAGAAAACCCACACAAGTCACGGGGAGAATGTACAAACTCCGTACAGACCTCACCGGTAGTCAGAATCGAACTTGGGTCTCAGGCGCTATAAGGCAGCAACTCTACCGCTGCGCCACGGTGCCCCCTGGCCATCTGGCCTATAGTGTATACATCTAATGTATTCTTTTGTCATCTTGTGTATAAAGCATTTCTTAAGGTGTTGTTGGTCTATGATTGATGAACAGCAGTTTCGAGACATGACCTTTGGAATGGGTCAAGTTGACAACCTTAGGAATGGGCTGACGCAGCGATAGAGTATCCTTACAGCACCAGAGACCCAGGTTCGATCCTGACTGTGTGCTGTCTGTACGGAGTTTGTATGTTTGTATGTTCTCCCTGTGACCATGTGGGTTTTCTCCAGGGGCTCTGGTTTCCTCCCACACTCTAAAGACATACAGGTTTGTAGATTAATTGGCTGTGGTAAAGTTATAAATTGTCCTTAGTGTATAGTTAAGCATTAGTGTATGGGATGATAGCTGGTCGGCGCAGATCTGATGGGTCGAAGGGCCTGTTTCTGTGCTATATCTTTAAAGTAGTAACCTAAAGACCTTTGGAATGGGTCAAGTGGACTTGACCTTTGGGAAGGGTCAAGTGGACTTGACCTTTGGGAAGGGTCAAGTGGACTTGACCTTTGGGAAGGGTCAAGTGGACTTGACCTTTGGGAAGGGTCAAGAGGACGACCTTTGGGAAGGGTCAAGTGGCTTGACCTTTGGAATGGTCAAGTGGACGACCTTTGAAAAGGGTAAAGTGGGCTTGACCTTTGGAATGGGTCAAATGGACGACCTTTGGGAAGGGTCAAGTGGATGACCTTTGGGAAGGGTAAAGTGGACTTGACCTTTGGAATGAGTCAAGTCTTGGGAATGGTCAAGTTCTGATCAATGTAGAAACCTGGCAAGGAGGCAATACTAATCGTGACTAACACCAAACTCCACGGGAATTCACTGATCTAAATGTTGTTAAAACACCTCTATTTTACATGTTAGTAAAACATCAACACTGTCACCAGAGCCATTGCTTAGCCAATGCATCAATGCAGCTTAGCCCCACATTAATCAGTGGGCCAAACCTGATTGGAGTGAGAGAACAGACTCCAATGGCTTTTCCCACATTGTTGATTATACAGCTCATTAGTTAGTTACAACATTCCAGCTCTTTTACAAGCTCCCACCCCCTCCCAGGAAACTGGATTTCACAAAGGGGGAGGGAGAGGGAGAGGAAGGAGGAGGATGGAGAGGGGTGGGGTGGGACAGGGGTCATGGGGGGGGGGCAGGAGATGCAGTTGAGGATGGGGATGGTAATACAGGTTGTTCTACTGTAAAGTAATACTTGCATCCCTAAGAAACCTCATGTTATAGAGAATTGTGTTATGAAAGTAATTGTGTCAATGGGGGAAAGGGTGTTGGGGCGAGACCACAGTTATTTTTCATACAACACAGAAATAGGCCCTGAACTTGTCCACACCGATCAAGACGCCCTGTCTAAGCTGGTCCCCTATGCCATCTTTAGCCAATATCCCTCTGGACTTTTCTTATGCACGGACATGACTAAATGTATTTTCAATGTTGTTAGTGGACCTTCCTCTGGCAGCTCCTTCTGTATTCCCACCACCTTCCGTGTGAAAACGTTGCCCTTCGAGTTCTCATTAAATCTTTCCCCTCTCACCTCAAACCTATTCCCTGCCCTGAGAAAAAGACTACTCCAAAGGCATTCACCCTATCTATTTCCCAGATGATTTTATACATCTCTATAACATCAGCACTCAGCTTCCTGCACACCAAGAAATAACCTGCCCAAACTTTTCCTAGAGCTTACGGTGGCACAGAGGTAGAGTTAATGCCTCACAGCACCAGGGACCCAGGTTCGATCCTGACTACGGGTGCTGTCTGCATGGAGTTTGTACGTTCCACCCGTGACCTGCCTGGGTTTTCTCCGAGATCTCTGGTTTCCTCCCACACTCCAAAGACGTACAGGTTTGTAGGATAATTGGCCTTGGTAAAATTGTAAAATGTGCCTAGGGTATATGACAGTGGTAGTGTCCGGGGTGATCGCTGGTCGGCAAGGACTCAGGGAGCCGAAGGGCCTGTTTGTGTTATATCCAATTTGTGTAATGGAAATACACGTACCGTGTAATGGAAACACAGATAATGTACTGAGGGAGCATTTTCACCTGAAGAGCTGCCATGTGAAGGGCCCATGCTCATCACCACCTTCTCAAACGCAGTCTGTGATGGACGATAAATACTGGACTGGCCCACGTCACGGTAGATGAATGAATCTCCCAGAGGAGGTTTACCAGAATGATCCCAGGAATAATTAGGTTAACATATGGTGAGTGTTTGATGCGACTGGGCCTGTACTCGCTGGAGTCTAGAAGGATGAGGCGGGACCTCATTGAAACTGAAAGGCAGAATGGTGAAAGAGTGGATGTGGAGAGGATGTTTCCACGAGTGGGAGAGTCTAGGACCAGAGGTCATAGGTGCAGAATAAGAGGACATACATTCAGAAAGGAGATGAGGAGGAATGTCTTTAGTGAGAGAGTGGTGAATCTGTGGAATTCATTGCCATAGAAGGCTGTGGAGACCATGTCATTGAGTAGATAGATTCCTGATTCGTAATGGTGTCAGGGATAATGTGGAGAAGGCAGGGGAATGGGGTAGAGAGGGAAATATAGATCAGGCATGATTGAATGGGGGGGTTGACTGAATGGACGGAAGGGCCTAAACTGCTCCTGGAACTTATGCCATACATAAATATAATTGTCACTTTTGTCCACGCTCATTTGACTCCGTTCACAAAGAGCATCACCAGATGAAAGCCCCCCGACATCACGGATATTGATATGACACCACCGCAGCCCCTGCATCAAGCATGTCACACGGCAACACGGCACAGAGACCAGTCCACGTAGCCGAGAATGACCAACACAACGATGGAGCGCGAGTTGCAAAAGCAGAAGCAAGACGTGACAACAGGCCGCACATGTCAGGTACGGGGAGAACTGCCTTTACCTGACCAGTCAAAACTGTGAGAAAAGCTAATTGGCCTCCTTACTGTAAGAAAAACAACCAGATGGTTAGGAAGAACAGCAACATTAGAAGTCTTTCATCGTCATTAACACTTCACACTTGCAATAATGTGCAGAAAGTCATGACCGTGACTCCAAGTCTTCATATTTATGTTCATCAGCGATTGGAGCAGCATTAGGCCACTCGGCCCATCAAGCCTACTCTGCCATTCAATCGTGGCTGATCTATCTTTCCCTCTCAATCCCATTCTCCTGCCTTCTCCCCTTAACCCCTGACACCCGTATGAATGAAGAATCTATCAGTCTCCACCTCAAACATATCCATTGATGGCCTCCAATGAATTCCACAAATTCACCACTGAAGGAATTCCTCCTCATCTCCTTTCTAAAGGTTTTTCCTTTTATTCGCCCTAGACCCTCACTCTAGTAGACTCCCCACATCCACTCCATCCAAGCCTTTCACAATTCATCAAACGCTCATCATATATTAACCTCCCTCCCCCCCCCAATCATCCCTGGGATCATTCTCGTAAACATCCTCTGGACCCTCTCCAAAGCCAGTATATCCTTCCTCAGAAATGGGGCCCAATTATTGGGAAGCAGTGTAGAGGATCTGCTGGCACTGAGATCTAATCTGGCCCAGGTTCTTTCAGCAGATTCACCACCGGAGGTTGTGGAGAACTCATAACCCTAATCCCCAACTTCACCCTTCCAATTGGACACCAAGGAGTTCAACACTAGGAACCAGTTGCAGACAAGTTCTGTACATCCACATTTGCGAGGAGTGCAGGGGAATTCAGGACCGAGGGGATTGGCTGCAAGGAGAGGTTCGAAAAAGATGCATTCTTTTCTCTGGAGGCCGAGGGAAGACATCATGAATTCATATTACAGGAGCAGAATTGGAACATTGGGCCCATCAAATCCGCCATTCAATTATGGCTGTTCAATCTTTCTCTCTCAACCCCATTCTCCTGCCTTCTGCCCATAACCCCTGACACCCGTACTAATCGATGAAAATGACGAGAGGTACAGATGGAGAAGACAGTTGGAATCGTTTTCCCAGGGTGGAAATGTCAAAGACCAGCGGGTATAACTTTAAGGTGAGACGGGCAAAATTTAAAGGGGATGCGCGGGTCAAGTTCTGTTTTTGTTTACATGGAGGGCGATGCATTGTTAGGGTGGTGGTGGAGGTTCATACGATAGTGGCGTTTAAGAGGCTTTTAAATAGGCACATGGCTATGCGGTGAATTCTGCATCCTTCTGCTGAATACAGAGGTGTGGTCAACGACTTGGTTGAGTGGTGTGGGCTGAATCGCCTGCAGCTCAGCACCAACAAGATTAAGGAATTAGTGGAGGACTTTAAGAGGAGAGGAACACCCCTGTCTCCATCAATGGTGTGGATGCACAGTTTACCAGGGAGTACAAATACCTTGGAGTGTACCTGGACAGTAAACTGGACTGGTCTAGGAACGCTGAGGCCCTGTACAAGAAGGGACGGAGCCGGCTGTACTTTTTGAGAGGGCTCCGCTCCTTCAACGTCTGCAGTGAGATGCTGCAGATGTTCTACCAATCGGAGGTAGCCAGTGCCATCTTCTTGGCTGCCGTGTGCTGGGACAGCAGGGCGCAGGCTACAGGTGCCAATAGGATCAACAAACTCATCAGAAGGCTGGCTCTGTCCTGGGGGTGGAGTTGGATTCATGGGAGATGGTCTTGGAGGGGAGGGTGCTCCTCAAACTGCGGAGCATCCTGGACAATACAGCTCACCCCCTCCATGACACACTGGCCAACCTGAGGAGCACCTTCACCAACAGACTGGTTCCACCCAGATGCAGTGCAGAACGCCACAGGCTATCAAACTGTACAACTCCTTCCCCTTCTGTCGTGGGGTAGACTAACTCCCTCCCCCACCCCAGCACCCTCCCCAATCTTCGCACATCCCCAATCCTTTCCACTCGTCACTTTAATTTCATGCTTCATGTATTTTGTGTTTTATATGACTGTTGGCAGATCAATATCCCTCCTGGGATAAATAATGTTCTATCGAATGGTATTGTATCTGTTGTCAGGACCTTATCGAAAGCCTTTGGGAATCCAAATACATCATACCTGCTCGTTCACCCTCCTCTATTCTGTTTGTTACATCTTAATAAACGTTTCAGTAGATTTCAGTGGCAGGTATACGGAATGAGCTGCCAGATGAGATGGCTGAGGCAGAAACTATACTAACATTTAAAACACATTTGGACAGGTACATGGATAGGGAAGGTTTAGAGGGATATGAGCCAACGTGGGCAGATGGGACTAGTGTAGATGGGGCACATTGGTCAGCATAGGCAAGCTGGGCTGAGTGGGCCTGTTTCCGTGCTGTACGACCCTATAACTAGATTTGTTTTAGCACGATTGCTTTTTCTGTCCACGTTGGCTCTGCCCAACCTTGTCAACATTCTTCAAAGCTCTGCTGTTACAGTTATTATGATGCACTTTTCCTACTACCAATGTCACGCTAACATGCATCTAATGAAAAATAAACACAATGTGCTGGAGTAACTCAGCGGGTCAGGGATCTCTGGAGAACATGGATAGCACCCTTTCCAGTTGGAAGGTTTACCTGAAATGTCACCAATCCATGTTCTCCAGAGAGGGTGCCTGACTCCCTAACATACTCCAGCATTTTGTGTCTTTTCTTGTAAATAAACGCTTCCCTGTTCCACCACGACCTGCATCCAATTCCTGTTCTCCCTCCATCTCCGTTTATAAATAACGAGGTTGCATTCACTTCCCTCCTGCCAACAAGGTCTGTTGGTGATCACCGGGACTTTGGAAAATGATCAGCAATTCATCCAGTTTCTAGGGTCAATAGACAATAGACAATAGGTGCAGCAGTAGGCCATTCGGCCCTTCGAGCCAGCACCACCATTCAATGTGATCATGGCTGATCATCCACAATCAGTACCCCGTTCCTGCCATCTCTCCATATCCCTTGGCTCCGCTATCCCTAAGAGCTCTATCTAATTCTCTCTTGGAAGCATCCAGAGAACTAGCCTCCACCGTCCTCTGAGGTAGAGAATTCCACACACTCACAACTGTGTGAAAAAGTTTTTCCTCATTTCTGAGCAATTAGAACATCGAACAGTCAGTACAGGAACAGCCCCTTCGCCCCATCATTTCTGTGCCAACCATTATCCCAACCTAAATTAACTCCATCCGGCTGCACATCATCCATTTGCCTCCATTCCCTGCGAGCCAATTGAACACAGAACAGTTCAGGAACGAGCCCATTAGCTCACAATGTTTGTGCCAAACACGCTGCCAAGGTAGAGTAGATTGATCTCATCGGCCTGCCCATTCCATGCACTTCCATGAGGCTTTCCAAAAGCCTCTTAAACCCCACTGTCGTGTCTGCCTCCAGAGGTGACGCAGCGGCAGAGTTGCTGCCTTACAGCGCCCGAGACCCAGTTCGATCCAGACTACACGTTAATTCTGTACGGAGTTTGTACGTTTTCCCTATGACCACGTGGGTTTTCTCCAGGTGCTCCAGTTTCCTCCCACATTCCCCAAAGTCATGCAGGTTTGTAGGTCAATTGGCATCTGTAAATTGCCCCGTCGTGTGGGATAGATAACATTGAACTGGTGTACCGTCCTGTTTCAATGCTGTATGTCCAACCTAAACCAGACCATCCCTGCCGATGCATTTCAGGCCCCCACCACTCTGTAAAAAACTTGCCCCGCAAATATCCACTAAACCTTCGCCCTCTCACCTTATAGCTGTGCCCTCAAGTGTTGGACGTTCCCACCGTGGGGTTAAAGTTCCTGACAGTCTATCCTACCGATGCCTCTCATAATTTTTACACACTTCTATCAGGTCTCCCCTCAACCACTGAAGTTCCACAGAAAACAATCCAAGTCTCTCCATCCTCTCCCTGTAGCTGAAACTCTCTAATCCTGGCAGCATTCTGGTAAAAGCTTGGCTAAAAGCTTTTTAAATATTGCAGTTGTATCTTCTTCTACCATCTGCCTTGGGAGCAAGTTCCAGACACCTCCATCTCTGCACAAAAAGCCATGCCTCGCAAATCTTCTTCAAACTCTCCCGCTCTCACTTTAACCTTGACATCTCCATCCCAGGAAAAAGGCTCTATCTACCCTATCTATCCCTCTCGGGAGTTTATAAACTCCTATCAGGTCTCTCCATAGCCTCTGATGCTCTGGAGGACGGCAGTGCTGCTGCCGCCTCACAGCGCCAGAGACCCAGGTTCGATCCTAACCTCTGTCACTGTCTGTGTGGAGTTTGCACGTTCTCCCCGTGACCGCGTGGGCTTCCTCCCACATCGCAAAGACGTGCGGGCTTGTACGTTAACTGGTCTCTGTAAATTGCTCCAGATGTGCAGAGAGTGGTTGAGAAAATGGGATAATAGGCTCTGGGTGGGCAGAAGGGCTTGTTTCAATGCAGTATCTTCAAACTAAACGAAGACAACCCAAGTTTGTCCAGTCACTCCTAACAACCAATGTCCTATGATCCAGGCAGCATTCTAGTAAGCCAAAGGATCAAGGAGCAGAATTAGGCCATTCAGCCCATTAAGTCTGCTTTGACATTCCATCAATGCTGATCTATGTTTCCCTCTCAACCTCCCTCTGTACCCTTTACAAAACCTTTCCTTCGAGTATAGAAGGTCATGTAGCAACTATATAAGATGTTGGTGAGACCACATTTAGAATATGTTGTTCAGCTTTGGGCATGTTATAGAGAAAGATGTTGTCAAGCTTGAAAGGGTGCAGGAAAGATTGACGACAGTGTTGCCAGGACTCGAGGGCCTAAACCAGGGGTGTCAAACTCTTTTTAGGTCTTGGGCAAAATGTGACTTCATGCGTGCCGGATCGCACCACGCACGCGCGAACACAGTCCGATCCGGCACCGCGAGCAGCTGCAGCCCGCTCTGGCATCGGGGAAAACATCCCGCGGGCTGGATCGGACCCCTTCGTGGGCCGTACCCGGCTCGTGAGTTTGACACCCCTGGCCTAAACCATAGGGAGAGGTTGAGCAGGCTAGGACCTTACTCCTTGGCGTGCAGGAGAATGAGGGGTGATCAAAAACAAGTGTACAAATTCGTGAGAGGAATAGATTGTGTAAACGCACAGAGTCTCTTGCCCAGAGTAAGGGAATCAGGAACCAGAAGATATAGATTTAAGGTGAGCGAGAAAGATTTAATAGGAACCTGAGGGGTAACTTTTTTACACAAAGGGTGATGGGTGTATGAAACAAGCTGCTGGAGGAGGTAGTTGAGGCAGGGACTACTGCAACTTTTAAGAATCATTTAGACATTTACACGTGTAGGAAAGAACTGCAGATACTGGTTTAAATCGAAGGTAGACACAAAATGCTAGATAACTCAGCGGGACAGGCAGCATCTATGGCGAGAATTAATTCCTTCTCTCCAGAGATGCTGCTTGTCCCGCTGACTTACTCCAGCATTTTGTGTCTACCTTAGACAGGGACATGGGTCAGATAGGTTTAGAGGGATATGGGCCAAACGCAGGCAGGTGGGATTAGTGTAGGTGGAGCATGTTGGTCGGACTGTGTATGTTGGGCCGAAGGGCCTGTTTCCACACTGTATGACTCTTATAATCTCCACAACCTTCCTGTAATGGGGCAATCACAACTGCCTGCAATACTCCAAACGCGGAGTAAACAAGGCAGCAACACCAGAAGCAAATGCATAAACACTTGTAACCATGGAAACCCGAGCTGAGCGGACTCACCAAATCGATTCCGCCGGATCTCATCAGGCGACACGGGCCGTAGCTTCCGCTCCGACTTGATCTCCTCTAATATTCTCTCGTGAAGGCTTCGCGGCCGAGGAGGGGTGGGCTTCAGTTTCCGGGCAGACGCCTTTGGCCAAAATAACACATAACAATCTGTTAAAACACTGGCGGGAAAGGATCGGCACAGTCTTCGCAGCGGTGGAGTTGCTGTCTTACAGCGAAGATAAGACACAAAGTGCTGGAGTAACTCAGCGGGTCAGGTAGCGTCTCTGCAGAAAAAGGCTGGGTGACTTCTTGGGTTGGACCCCTTCTTCAGACTGCAGCCGTACATCGCCAGAGTCCTGGGTTCGATCATGACTGCAAGTGTTGTCTGTGTGGAGTTTGTACATTCTTCCTGTGACCGTGTGGGTTTTCTCCGGGTGCTCCGTTTCCTTCTACACTCCAAAGCTTGTTTGTAGGTTAATTGGCTTTAGTAAAATTGTAAATTGTCCCCAGGGTATTGGATAGTGGTAGTGTACAGGGTGATCGCTGGTCAGCGCGGACACAGTTTTGCCGTAGGGTCCATTTCCGCACTGTAGCTCTCAAGTCTAATCAAAGCAGGGTTTGCTTTAAAGAGCTTGGAACCTCAGAGGTGAAGTTGTGGATGAAACAGACAGAGTAAACCTGCGGAAAACATCCAAAACCAGGAGCCATAAATAAAGTGCCGTCACGTCCATACTCCTCTTTCTGAACCTTGCCATACCTCTAGTCTCCCTCTCCCGACTCGCAGTATGAAGAAGGGTCTCGACCCGAAACGCCACCCATTCCTTCTCTCTGCCTCTCCCGTTGAGTTACTCCAGCACTTTGCGTCTATCTTCAGACGCCTCGATCCGCACTCACGGCTGACGGAGCTATCAGACTACTTTATAAGGTCGCCGAAGGATTTGGGAATTCTGGAAATCCACTGTACTTACAGGGTTTAGCGGAGGACGAGAGCGGATAAAATCCAGGATAATTTCGTGAGCACTTTTCTTCAATTTGGGAGGAACGCTCCCATTAACCTGCAGCAGAGGAATAAGGACAAGTTACATCGAGATCTTGGAATTGAAGCAAGGCTGTAACAAAGAGCGGTGAAGGAACATCAGAATGGAACACCTAGACATATGGAGAAGATGCACATCAAGTCAAGTTTACCTGAGGTATAGGTACAACGCCCACATATCCGGTGGGTGGCGCGGCTCTCGTCGCAGCGGCCTCTGCAGTCCGTCTGTCTTTTTTTATTTTATGTCTCGTTTTGAGTGTAGTTAGTGGGTTTTTTTAGCTGGATATGTGTGGGGGGTGGGGGAAACCTTTTTAATCTTTTCCCTGTGCGGAGGACCCAACCTTTCCTCTGTCGGGTCTCCGTTGTCGTTGGGGCCTAGCACCGTGAAGCGGCCTCCAACCGGACCTGGGGCTCCAGTCGTGGAGCATGCAGACTACTCACCATCGTGGAGCTGGCCGAGTTAGGAACGGGAGGAGCTGTGGTGGCGCTGCTGCTGCTGCCCGACCCCGGAGATTCGGAGGCTCCAGCTGCAGGCCGGTGGACGGTAACACCGGGTGCTCGCGGGTCCCTGGTGGGAGACCGCTTTTCGGAGCTCCCGCGGCGGCAAATTCTCCCGCCCGAGATGCGGGGTTGAAAATGACCTGGAGCGGGGCCTTACATCGCCCGGCGTGGCTTTAATGGCCGTGGGTCTTGCTAGCGCCCGCCGGGAGCTCCAACATCAAGACCCGGAGCGCGGACTTGCATCGCCCGGCGCGGCCTGAATGGCCGCGGGACTTATTTACCATCGCCCGCCGGAGGCTTTGACTCTGACATCGGGAGAAGAATGGTCAGTGCAGGGGAGAGATAAGACTTTGCCTTCCATCACAGTGAGGAGGAGATTCGCTGTGATGGATGTTTGTGTAAGTTGTGTTGTGTCTTGGTTCTTTTCTTGTTTGTATGACTGCAGAAACCAAGTTTCGTTTGAACCTCAATGAGGTTCATATGACAATAAATGGTATTGCATTGTATTGTATGAAGAATCTGCTTGCATCACAAAGACTCAGACAACATATGAAAACATAAATGATACAGAAATTGCACTTTAATTCTACATGACTGCAAAGAAAAAGACTGCAAGGCTTAGGAAGTTGGGCATGTCCCCAACAACTCTCACCAACTTCTGCAGATGCATTTTATCAGGATACATCGTTACATGGCTTGAGAACAACTCCATCCAAGACTGCAAGAAATTGCAGAGAATTGTGGACGCAGCCCAGACCATCAAAAAATAAAAACGCCCTTCCATTAGCTCCATTTACTCCTCGCGCTGCCTCAGCAACGTCTCCAGCACAATCAAGGACAAGTTGCACCCAGGCCACTCCCTCTTCTCCCCTCTCTCATCGGGCAAAAGGTATAGACAATGCAAAAACGCACACCTCCAGATACAGACACTTTCTTCCCAGCTGTTATCAGGCAACTACCAACAACTAGGGAGCAGTCCTGAGCTGCTATCCACCTCACTGGAGGCCCTCGGACTATCTTTGATCGGGTTTACTGGACTTTATGAATAAATGAATGAATACACTTATTGGCCAAGTATTCACATACAAGGAATTTGCCTTGGTGCTCCGCCCACAAGTAACAACATGACATACAGTGACAGTTAGAAATGACACATAAAACATTAAACATTAATAATAAAACATTATCGATTAAATATGCAAATTAAATAAAATACCAGGGCAAAAGGAGGCTTGCACTAAACGTTATTCCCTTTATCATGTATCTGTACACTGCGGGCGGCTCGATTGTAATCATGTATTGTCTTTCCATTAGCATGCAACAAAAATCGTTTTTCAATGTACCTCGGTACATAGAAACATAGAAAATTGGTGCAGGATGAGGCCATTCGGCCCTTCGAGCCAGCACCGCCATTCATTGTGATCATGGCTGATCGTCCCCAATCAGTAACCCGTGCCTGCCTTCTCCCCATATCCCTTGACTCCACTAGCCCCTAGAGCTCTATCTAACTCTCTCTTAAATCCATCCAGTGATTTGGCCTCCACTGCCCTCTGTGGCAGGGAATTCCACAAATTCACAACTCTCAGGGCGAAAATTGTTTTTCTCACGTCAGTCTTAAATGGCTTCCCCTTTATTCTAAGACTGTGGCCCCTGGTTCTGGACTCGCCCAACATCGGGAGCATTTTTCCTGCATCTAGCTTCTCCAGTCCTTTTATAATTTTATATGTTTCTATAAGATCCCCCTCATCCTTCTAAACTCGTGAATACAAGCCTAGTCTTTTCAATCTTTCCTCATATGACAGTCCCGCCATCCCAGGGATCAATCTCGTGAACCTACGCTGCACTGCCTCAATCACAAGGATGTCCTTCCTCAAATTAGGGGACCAAACCTGTACACACTACTCCAGATGCGGTCTCACCAGAGCCCTATACAACTGCAGAAGAACCTCTTTACTCCTATACTGAAATCCTCTTGTTATGAAGAGGACAATATGACAATAAACTAAACTGAACTAAAATAAAGTAAATATAATTTTGACTTTTAAAAGACATTTGCACACATATATAGAAACTAAACTAACGTCCACACACGGAATTGACAGCAGTGATCACTGCGTGTTATCTCCGGTGGGTGGGAAGTCACGGGTCATTGATTTGCAAGCTGGGTGGCAGTGTGAACTGTGAGGAGGATGCTATGCGAATGCAGGGTGACTTGGACAGGTTGGGGGAGTGGGCAGATGCATGGCAGATGAAGTTTAATGCAGATAAATATGAGGTTATCAACTTTGGTAGCAAAAACAGGAAGGCAGATTAGTATCTAAATGGCATCAAGTTGGGAAAAGGGGAAGTACAACGGGATCTGGGGGTCCTTGTACATCAGTCTATGAAAGTAAGCATGCAGGTACAGCAGGCAGTGAAGAAAGCGAATGGCATGCTGGCCTTAATAACAAGAGGAATCGAATATAGGAGCAAAGAGGTCCTTCTGCAGTTGTACAGAGCCCTAGTGAGACCATACCTGGAGTATTGTGTGCAGTTTTAGTCCCCTAATTTGAGGAAGGACATTCTTGCTATTGAGGGAGTGCAGCGTAGGTTTACAAGGTTAATTCCCGGGATGGCGGGGCGGTCATATGCTGAGAGAATGGAACAGCTGGGCTTGTACACTCTGTAGTTTAAAAGGATGAGTGGGCATCTCGTTGAAACATATAAGATTGTTAAGGGTTACACAAAAAGCTGGAGAAACTCAGCGGGTGCAGCAGCATCTAAGAGGCGAAGGAGATAGGCGACGTTTCGGGTCGAGACCCTTCTTCAGACTGTTAAGGTTGTTAAGGGCTTGGACACACTAGAGGCAGGAAACGGGTTCCTGATGTTGGGGGAGTCCAGAACCAGGGGCCACAGTTTGAGAATAAGGAGTATGCCATTTAGAACGGAGACGAGGAAACACTTTTTCTCACAGAGAGTGGTGAGACTGTGGAATTTTCTGCCTCAGAGGGCGGTGGAGGCAGGTTCTCTGGATGCTTTCAAGAGAGAGCTAGATAGCGGAGTCAGGCGATATGGGGAGAAGGCAGGAACGGGGTACTGATTGGGGATGATCAGCCGTGATCACATTGAATGGCGGTGCTGGCTCGAAGGGCCAAATGGCCTACTCCTGCACCTATTGTCTATTGTCTATTGAGAAGAGGGAGCCTGAACCTGTCCTGATGGAGCTCAGCAGACCAACACCTCACGCACGTTGCAGCCTCGGGCTCCACACACTGGGCACTGAATGGGTAAAGGGCAGCACGGTGGCGTAGCGGTAGAGCTTCTGCCTCACAGCGCCAGAGACCCGGGTTCGATCCGGATCATGGATAGGTGATATTTCCCAAAGGGAAGATGCAGCGTGCAGAATGAAGCTTGTGTGAATGACTCATCCTGGTGGATTTTGGTGAGGCCTCTGGTATTTCCCTTCCTGCCCACATTACACCACATTAGCTGAGGAATATGCCCGGTGGACATTGACACACAGCCTTCCCATCACAATTTAGGCAGGCACAAGCTTTGACACGGCGTGTGGCACTGTGTCTTGTCAGTGAATGTGCTGGACATTTCCATGCAGATGTGGGAAGTACAACTTGAATCACATGGATAAAGTCATGAGAGGAATAGATCAGGTAGATGCACAGTCTCTTGCCCAGAGTAGAGGAATTGAGGACCAGAGGGCGTGGGTTTAAGGTGAGCGGGAAAAGACTTAATAGGAATCTGAGGAGTGACTCTTTCACACAAAGGGTGGTGGGTGTATGGAACAAGCTGCCAGAGGAGGTAATTGAGGCAGGGACTAGTGCAACTTTTAAGAAACAAGTGAACAGGTACATGGATAGGAGCGATTTAGAGGGATATGGGTCAAACGCAGGCAGGTGGGACTAGAGTAGCAGGGGAAGGTTGGCTGGTGTGGGCAGGTTGGGCCGAAGGTACTGTTTGCGCACTGTCTGACTATGACACGGATAATTGCTCTGCAGGGAATGTTTTACCCATTGTTACAGAAAATCACTTCCAGAAGGTTTGGGATCAGTTTCAATTCTTTGCGGCCTTGGATGGAGCCATTCTCAAACCGTGTTGTGATGCATCCCGATAAAATTGTTTTTACGGCGCATCTGTTGAGAGATGTTGGGGACTTGCTGAACTTCCTAAGCCTTCGAAGGAAGTAGAGGCGTTGGTGTGCGGTAGGGTGAATACACAGCCATTCACCCAGAGCGGAGGAATCAAGAACCAGAGGAGAGAGGTTTCAGGTAAGAGGGGAAAGGTGGCTCGAGTAATCGTGTATTGTCTTTCCGCTGCCTGGTTAACACACGACAAAAGCTTTTCGCGGTACCTCGGTACACGTGACAATAAACTAAACTCAAACTCCCAAAAAAGAGCGTGCAAAGTGCAATCTGTGTAGTAGTACATTATTGGTCTCATATACAGCAGGCAGTCATATAGTCATGAGGCCTCAGAGCACAGAAACTGTGTCCCCATGGCCCACGTTGCAAATTCTGACCAGGTTGTGCCATCTGACATGCTCCCAATTACCCGTGCTTGGCACATCCCTCTGAACATTTCCTCTCCATCTACCTGTCCAGGTGATATCTGAATGTTGTTATAATACCTACCTCAACTACCTCCTCTGGCACCTCGTTCCATGTCCCCACCACCCTCTGAGTGAAAACGTTGCCCTCAGGTTCCTATTAAATCTTTCCCCTCTCACCTTAAACCTACCTATGTCGTCTGGTTCTTAATTCCCCTCCTCTGGGTAAAACATTCAGTGCATTCACCCTATATATTCCCCTCATGATGTTATTATACACCGCTATAAGAGATAAGGCACAAATCTGTTTTACTTTAGACTTTAGAAATACAGCTCGGAATCAGGTGCTTCGGGGGCCCACTGAGTCTGCGTCGATCAACGACACTAACACTATCCTACACACAAATCTATCAATTTACCAAAGACAATTAGCCTACAAACCTGTACGTCTTTGGAGTGTGGGAGGAAACCGGAGCACCCGGAAAGACCACGCGGTCACGGGGAGAACGTGCAAACTCCACACACGCAGCACCCACCGTCAAGATGGAGCGCGGGTCTCTAGCGCTGTAAGGCAGCAACTCTACCACCGTGCCACCTGTTCCACGGGAGGCAAACTGAACAAAATTTCCCATTGCACAAAAAGTGTCTCGAGTATATTTTACGCTGATGAAGGATTTCCCAGAATGTCAATATACGTTCCAAAAATGTCAGTGTGTAATAAAGGCAGCTAGCTTACTATCTTCCTACATAAAACACAGTAAACACGGTGTGAATCAGAAGCTGGTTTTCCCTGATTAGCAATGCCAAAGTATTGCCTCATTCAAAAAGGACCAAAACAACAATCATAATGTGCCAATGACTTGACAAAGTTGACTTTCATCATGACCTTACTCAATGTAGGGACACGAGACTATATACCAGAGGTGCAAAAACAATCCATTTTCCTGCTGTTGAAACACGGGGACATAACTTATGAAATATCCCCACATGTTCTTGGATCTTTAACATTTGAACATCCATCAGTTTCAGAATCAGAATCAGATTTTATACGCCAACATACGAGGAGTTTCACTGGCCAGGTCAGTCATACAATTAAAAGCAACAGACTCAAAAACACATTTTAACATGAACATCCAGCACAGTGACTCCTCCACATTCCTCACTGTGATGGAAGGCAAAATAAAGTTCAAGTCCTTCCTTTTGTTCCTCCTCGGCCGGGGCCCTCTAGCCCTCCGATGACGGGACGATCTTTACTCCCGTAGCCGGCGGCGTTCGGGCCCCCCCGTGTCGAGGCGTTCAGCTCCTGCGTCGGGGGGGGTTGTCAGCTCCCCCGTGCCGGGCGATCGAACCTCGCGTCGGGGCTGGTCAAACCTTCTGCGTCGTTGGAGCTCCCGACTAGCCTCTCCCTAGACCGCGAGCCCTTGATGGTAAGTCCGCAGGCTGCGGTGGGAGCGATCCCAGGCAAGGGATCCACTCTGATGTTAGGTCCGCGCCCGCGTAAAGTCTGTGGTGGGGCTCACAGTCCAAGGAGGCCTCGAGCTCCACCGACGGTAGGCCGCAGAGCCCGGAGAATGTGATCCAAAAATTGATCACATCTCCAGGAAGGTAGGAACTTGAAAAAAAGTTTCCCCTGATCCCCTCCCCCCTCCCCCCACATAAAACAAAGTGAAGTACATTAAAACTTCACTACATTAAAAGTACATTAAGTACTTTTAACAAATGCTAAAAATAGCAAGAAGGTGAAAAAACGAACAGACTGCCGGCAGGGCTGCCATCTCCCCGACGCCCCTGGTGGTTCAGTTTAGTTTATTATTGTTACGTGTACCAAGGTACAGCAAAAAGCTTATGTGTTAGAGACAGAGTCATACAGCATGGAAACAGAACCCTTCAGTCCAATTTGCCCACACCGACCAGCATGTCCCATCTACACTAGTCCCACCTGCCTGCATTTGGCCCATATCCCCCTAAACCTGTCCTATCCATGTCTAAATGCTTCTTAAATGTCGTGATAGCACCTGCGTCAACTACCTTCTCCTGCATCTCGTTCCATACACCCACCACTCAGGTTCCAGTTAAATACCCCCCCCCACGTTAAACCTACACCATATGGTTCTCAATGTGGGAGGAAACGTGAGCACCCGGCAAAAACCCGTGCGGTCACAGGGAGAATGTAGAAAGTCTGTACAGACACAACCCGTAGTCAGGATGAGATCTGGGTCTCTGGCGCTGTTAGGCAGCAACTCTACCGCTGCGCCACTAACGCCTGAGCTAACCGGAGACATTATCCCATTTTAACCAGTGCAGCAAAATGAAATGTTCTCCTTTTTAAAAAAAGGTCAATGCTGCTTTATTTGTCACATGCGCGACTGCACAGTGAAATTGTTTTTGCATATTTAAGGGCCTGTTCCACTTTCACAAACTAATTCACGACGGGGGAGAGAGAGGGGGGGAGAGAGGGGGGGGGGAGGGGGGGAGAGGGGGGGAGAGAGGGGGGGAGAGAGGGGGGAGAGAGGGGGGGAGAGAGGGGGGGAGAGAGGGGGGAGAGAGGGGGGAGAGAGAGGGGGGGAGAGAGGGGGGGAGAGAGGGGGGAGAGAGAGGGGGGAGAGAGGGGGGGAGAGAGGGGGGGGAGAGAGGGGGGAGAGAGAGGGGGAGAGAGAGGGGGGAGAGAGAGGGGGGAGAGAGAGGGGGGAGAGAGAGAGGGGGGAGAGAGAGGGGGGGGAGAGAGAGGGGGGAGAGAGAGGGGGGAGAGAGAGGGGGGAGAGAGAGGGGGGAGAGAGAGAGAGGGGGGAGAGAGGGGGAGAGAGGGAGAGAAAGGGGGGGGAGAGAGGGGAGGAGAGAGGGAGAGGAGAGAGGGGGGGGGGAGGGGGGAGCGAGAGAGAGGGGGGGGGAGAGGGGGAGGGAGGGGGAAAAAGAGGGAGAAAGAGGGGGAGAGAGAGAGCTTGAGGGGGAAAGGGGGGGGAGACAGAGGGGGGCAACTTATTCTGCTGCCATTTCCCACTGTGGCCTTTATGTCTTCAATCCCATCGATGTGGCTGACTCTTAATGACCTCCTCAGTGCAGGGGCAAGTAGAGATGAACAATAAATGCTGACCTTGCCCACATCGTCATATCATTTATATCATAGTCATACAGTGTGGAAACAGGCCCTTCAGCCCAACTTGCCCACACTGACCAACATGTCCCATCTTCACGTCCCATTTGCCAGTTTGGCCCATATATCCCTCTGAACCAATCCTATCCACATACCTGTCTAAACGTTTCTTAAACATTGTGATAGTCCCTGCCTCAACTACCTCCTCCGGCAGCTCGTTCCATACACCAACCATCCTTTGTGTGAAAAGGTTACCCCTCAGGTTCGTATTAAATCTTTCCCCCCCTTCACCTTAAACCTATGTCCTCTGGCTCGTGATTGCCTCACCCTGGGCTAGAGACTCTTTGTATCCTGTAAATAAATGTGCTCCCTTAAAGAGTCCATGCTCCGTTTGGCTGTACCGGCTAGTCACTGGAGGTTGTGATAGTCATGGGCATGGTACAACAGGCCTTCAGCCCACAGAGTCTACACTAACCATCGACCGCCCATTAACATGAGCCCAATGTTAACGACACATTTTAATTCTCCTCACATTTCCTTCAACTCCTGTAAACCCGCAGAGCATCATGTCTGGCACAAACCTTGTGGGCCAAAGGCCCCGTTCCTGTGTTGTATTCTTCCTGTTCAAAGCTATGCCTTGCACTAAATATTGCACCATTATTAGTGCACCGCGAACGGCTTGAATGTATTCATGTATAGTATTTTCTTTAACTGGATAGCATGCAAACAAAAGCTTTTAGACAATAGACAATAGGTGCAGGAGAAGGCCATTCGGCCCTTCGAGCCAGCACCACCATTCAATGTGATCATGGCTGATCATCCACAATCAGTACCTCGTTTCTGCCTTCTCCCCATATCCCCTGACTCCGCTATTTTTAAGAGCCCTATCCAGCTCTCTCTTGAAAGTATCCAGAGAATCGGCCTCCACCGCCCTCTGAGGCAGAGATGTCCATAGGCTCACGACTCTCTGTGCGAAAAAGTGTTTCCTCATCTCCGTTCTAAATGGCATACCCCTTATTCTTAAACTGTGGCCCCTTGTTCTGGATTCCCCCAACCTCGGGAACATGTCTAGCGTGTCCAAACCCTTAATAATCTTATATGTTTCAATAAGATCCCCTCTCATCCTTCTAAACTCCAGAGTGTACAAGCCCAGCCGCTCCATTCACTCAGCATATGACAGTCCCGCCATCCCTTGTGAACCTACGCTGTGCTCCCTCAATAATACCACTGTACCTCAGTGTACATGACAATAATAAACTAAAGAAACTAAAGTTAAACCCAGCTCTGTGTCCTGAAATGCTGCCACAAACCTACACACCAGGGGGTGCAATTTACAGTGGCCATTAACCTACTAACAGCACATACATCTATGGGATGTGGGAGGAATCCGGAGTACCAGGAGGAAACTCATGCGGTCACAGGGAGAGCGTGCAAGCTCCACATAGGCAGAATTGAACCTGGGTCTCTGGTGCTGTGAGGCAGTGGTTATACCCGCTGCACCACTGCCCGTCTCAAGTGACTGCACTAAAAACAAATACAGCTTTAAAATGTAACAACTGCCCCCCTCATATGGAACTGATGATGATCCCTAAAAGAGGCAACACAAGTAGAGAGAGCGATAGAGACCGCGTGTTGTTTGCTTGCCTTGACTGGCCAGGACATCGAAGGCAAGAGCCAGCAAGTCATGATGCAGCTCCATAAGACCTTTGTTTGGCTGCATTTGGAGTACTTTGTGCAGTTGAGTTTTGTTTAGTTTCGAGATACAGCGCGGAAACAGGCCCTTCGGCCCACCGAGTCCGTGCCGACCAGCGATCTCCACACACTACACACACTTGGGACAATTTACAATTTTGCCGAAGCCAACTAAACCTACAAAACTGTACGTCTTTGGAGTGTGGGAGGAAGCCGAGCTCCTGGAGAAAACCCACGCAGGACAAGGGGAGAACTCACAAACTGTGTATTGACAGCACCTGTGGTCAAGATGGTACCTGGGTCTCTTGTGCTGTAGGGCAGCAACTCTACCGCTGCCACCGGGCCACAACCAGTTCCAGTCATCCTATTAGAGGAAGGATGTGGAGGCTTTGGGTGTGGTGCAGAAGAGGTTTAGCAGAATGCTGCCTGGATTAGAGGGTGCTAGCTGCAGGGAGAGTTTTGGATTTGGGAAGACTTGGATTGTTTTCACTTCAACACCAGAAGATGAGGGGAGAACTGATAGATGTATATAATATTATGAGGCAGAGATAGGGTAGACAGTCAGAATCTTTGTTCCAAGGATGGAAATGTCCAACACTAATGGGCATGGCTTTAAACTGAGACGGGCAAAGTCTAAAGGAGATGCGCGGGTTAAATATTTTTACACAGAGGGTGATGGGTGCCTGGAACATGCTAACAGGGGTGGTGTTGTAGGCAGATGCTATAGTGGTGCTTAAGAGGCTTATAGATAGGCAGATGGATATGCAGGAATTTGGATCATGTGTAGGCAGACAAGATTAGTTTGTCATCTAGTCTCACATTGGACACAGACATTGCGGGCTGAAGGGCCAGTCCTGTGTTGTCCTCCCCCATCTTCTACCTGAATACAGCCCTGCACATTTGAAGTAGGATTTCCTCGGGTAGGAAGGAACTGCAGATGCTGGTTTACACCGAAGATGGACACGAGATGCTGGAGTAACAGAGCGGGTCAGGCAGCATCTCTGGAGAAAAGTAATAGGTGACGTTTCGTGTCGAGAGCCTTTTTCAGACCAAGCATCAGAGGAGAGGGAAACTGGAGGAGTGAAAAGGAGGTGGGAAAATCGGAGCCGGCACCGAGCCAAAGAGCCCACAATGGTCCATGGTTGGCTGTGGAGGATGTGACTGATAACGAAGGTATACGAACAGTAAAACTAGCAAGATGACTAGGGTGGGGGAGGGATGGAGAGAAAGGGATTGCAATATACTTGAAATTAGAGAAATCAATATTCATACCGTTGGGTTGTAAGCTGCCCAAGCATAATATGAGGTGCTGTTCCAACAATTTGCATGTGGCCTCACACTGACAATGGTGGAGACCCAGGACTGAAAGGTCAGTGTGGGGATGGGCAGGGGAGTTTCAATGCTTGGCAACCGGAAGATCGCGTAGACCAAGGCGGACTGAGCAAAGATGTTCAAGCAAAAAGATCGGCAAGTCTACGCTTGGTTTCGCTGATATACCGGAGCCCACACACTGAGAACAACGGATACAGTAGATGGGGCTGGAGGAGGAACAACGGATACAGTAGATGTCCATATTCCTTTACTCCAAAATCTGGTTTAGGTTTGTGCAGTAAGATGAGAAATAAACCGATTCAAGCAATCCTTGACCAATCAATCAGTGCACATTATGAACACAAACAAGGCAATTAGAGTTTTATGGCCTTTTTTGATCCCCAGCCAATAACACATGATTGCAAGTTGATGTCAGAGAGACATAGTCACGGCTGCAGAGAAGCAGGCCCTTCGGTCCACCACATCCATACTGACCGCCAAGTACCCAACTGCATGAGTAGACACACCCGGTCTGGTGCTTCACACCTTAGTGTTCCACTCGGTACCCTGAAGAATTTAACCTTGCACGCCCAGTTATCGAAGGGCTGTCATTGAGCTTTTGTCCAGTGGGAAGGTAAGCGCATACTTTTCCGAGCTTCAGAGGGGCAGCAGTGATGAAGTTACTGCCTTCCAGCACCAGAGACGAGCACAGTTTAACTTGGCATCATGGTCAGCACAGACATTGTGGGCCAGAGAGCCCGTTCCTGTGCTGATCTACTCTATGCTTGTATTTGGCAACCTTTAGTTTAGTTTAGATCAGAGATACAGCGTGGAAACAGCCCCTTTTGGCCCACTGAGTCCGCGCCAATCGTCAGTTCTATCTTACAATTAACCTACAAACCCGCACGTCTTTGGGATGTGGAAGAAAAGTGGAGCCATCAGAGGAAACCCACGCAATCACGGGGAGTACGTGCAAACTCCACACAAACAGCACCCGAGGTCAGGATCACAGCGGCTCAGCCGGCTGCACCACGTCCACCAGACAGGAACGGGCGGGTGATGAGAACTCACCATGACTTTCCGCAGGGTGTACCTTCTGGATCGGATGTCGTCCATCAGCATCTCGTAGGGCGTGAGCTGGTACTCAATGGGCAGCGGGTTGTACTGTCTCTCCTGCACCTTCTTCAGCTTCACGCCGTTCCGCAAATCCCTCATCACTTGGACCCAGAAGCATGCCTGGAGGTGAACAGGCGTTAGTCGTCGTTGGTACACACTCATAGAAACATAGACAATAGGTGCAGGAGTAGGCCATTCGGCCCTTCGAGCCTGCACCGCCATTCACTATGATCCTGGCTGATCATCCAACTCAGTATCCTGTACCTGCCTTCTCCCCATACCCCCTGATCCCTTTAGCCACAAGGGCCACATCCACCTCCCTCTTAAATATAGCCAATGAACTGGCCTCAACTACCTTCTGTGGCAGACAGTTCCACAGATTCATCACGCTGTGTGATTCCACAGACTCACCACTCTGTGTGATTCCACAGACTCACCACTCTGTGTGATTCCACAGATTCACCACTCAACAGGAACCAACCGCCAATGGAACAAGCAGAGAGGTCAGGATCTGCACATTACCATGAGCTAGAGGTCCTCAAACTGCCCATCTCAAGGACATTTATCCATAAAGCCTCTAGATATAGGACCACAGAATTATGCCACTCTCAGTAGAGTAGTCCCTTCAGCACTGCTCCCTCATTCATTCCCCTCAAACACACGTACAATTCCTCCTTCACAGTCCTCAATGATTCCTTTACACACACAAAACACGAGCTCCAGGTCACAATAAGCCTCTGCCAAAAAATGAACATGTCCCTTTTATATTCTGCCCTTAGTCCTCAAGGAATAGATTCTCTCCATTTCCCAAATGTAATCTTCCAGTCTCCTCTCAACCTCTGGTCCACTGAGGGTGTAGAAAACAAGCTCATTTATTTTCTACACCTTCTAGGAATCTCCACATCCCTCCCAGGAATGATTGGGTCAACATATGATGAGCGTTTGATGGCACTGGGCCTGTACTCGCTGGTGTTTAGAAGGATGAGGCGGGACCTCATTGAAACGTACAGCATAGTGAAAGGCCTGGATACAGTGAATATAGAGAGAATGTTTCCACTGGTGGGAAAGTCTAGGATCAGAGGCCACAGCCTCAGAATAATAGTACCTTTAGAAAGGCGATGAGGAGGGTTTTCTTTAGAGAGTGGTGAATCTGTGAATTTCATTGCCACAGACGGCTGTGGGGACCAAGTCAGTGAACATTATTAAGGTGGAGATTGATAGGTTCTTGATTAGTACAGGTGTCAGGGGTTGTGAGGAGACGGCAGGAGAATGCGGTTGAGAGGGAAACATAGATCAGCCATGATTGAATGGCGGAGTAGACTTGATGGGCCTGATGGCATAATTCTGCTCCTAAAACTTATGAACTTTCCAGAAACAAAGTGACCATTGTATACCATACTCTATTTTCAGCCCAGTCACCTCACCACCACCAGTTTTGTACATGTCTGTGCAATAAGAAATTAGTGAGATGAACTATATTAATACAGTAAACCCTTGTTGTAACTGACCATTTTTGGGAGGGGGGAGGTGGTGTTTGTCCACAATAACCGAATAGGGATTAGTGAGTAATATTGCAGAAGTAATAGAGACAAAGAACTGCAGATGTTGGTTAATCCACTCAAGGACACAAGTGCTGGAGTAACTCAGCGGGTCAGGCAGCATCCCTGGAGAACATGGATAGGTGACGTTACAGGTCGAAACCCTTCTTCTGACTCTCAGTCTGGAACTGGGCCTGGAATCCATGGGAGTTGACAGCTCCGGCCTGCTGGTGGACGGGGGGAGAGGTGGCAATCGGCGGGGTCAATGGTCGCGGCCCGCAGGTGGGTGAAGGGCAGGTACGGGTCGGCCATGGCAGTGGCAACACCAGGCGCAGCCTGGAAGTGACCGGGGGAGGTGGTGCGAGCTGCGGGTGGTGGTGAAGGTCGGCAGATCTGTCCGCTATAACCAAATTCCATTATGAAGAGGTCCATAACAACAAGGGTTTACGGTATAAATAAATCAGATGCTGAGACTGATGGTGGCAACTTACCCAGTCAAAGTTGTTGAGCTCATCCAGCTCCATGTTGGGTTGGCAGCTCACGTCCTTGTTCAGTTCCTGCATCCTCTTCAGATTCTGCCAATTAACACCAACATATTAGGATCATCAAACCATACAATGGCACAGTACTGGAGGAGGCTGCTCTGCCCATCACACCTATGTCAGCTCTTTGAAAGAACTACAGTTAGATCAGGCCTAGAGAGAGTGGTTGTAGAAAGGATGTTTCCACTAGTGGAATGGTCCAGGACCAGAAGGCACTCAGAATTCAGCACGGAAACACCAGATTTGTTTTCCCCTAGTCCCATCTACCTGCACTCAGACCATACCCCTCCATTCCCAAAAGGACACATCTTTAGAAAGGAGATAAAGAGGAATTTATTTAGTCAAAACATGGTGAATCTGTGGAATTCATTGCCCTGTGGAGGCCATGTCAATGGATATTTTTAAAGCAGAGATTGATGTCCTTGATTAGTAAGGATTATGGGGAGAAGGCAGGAGAATGAGGTTGAGAAAGATAGATAAGCCATGATTGAATGGCGGAGTAGACTCGATGGGGCGAGCGGCCAAATTCTGCTCCTATGTCCTGTGGTCTTTATTCCACCAGTACGTTCTTGTTCTATTAATAACTCTGTGCATATGTGAGATCAAATCTATCAAGAATTCTCTTTGGAACAGAACACGGTAGATTTTAGACAGAAATAATGCTGAAAATGCTTACAGAATAGATAGCTTCTGTAGAGAGAGAAACAGGAATCGTGACGGCTCATTCGAACTGGAAAAGTCAAAAAACAAGTTGCAGAGAAAGGAGGAGTGGAGAGGTCAGAAGGAATGGGATAGAGTGTGGACCAAGATTGCCATGGCAACAATTGCTTTATAAACCAGCAGTAAAGATGGAGGGGGGGGGGGGAAACAAACTACAAATTGAAACTGATACCAACATCAAGAAAACACCAAGATATCCAACATCAAGGAAACGTCCAGTTACCTGCAGTTGGTGAATATTGATTCCCAAGATTTAGGTTTATTATTGCCAGCTGTCCTTAATAGCCTGTCCCTACATGGATGGTATAGGTTTGGAGGGATATGGGCCAAACACAGGCATGTGGGACTAGTGTAGCTGGGGCATGTTGGTCGGTGTGGGTAAGTTGGGCCGAAGGGCCTGTTTACACAGCGTATGACCTGCAGCGAGGCGCAATGACGTTTATTTTGCAGCCCATCCAAACTAATCAGATGTAGCACACATAGATACAATTAGTAACCAGTGGAAGCCCTTGGTGTTGTTGCCCCAATTTACATTGGGATTCTTCTGAACAGGGTGGGAGGATAAAAAGAGAGAGAGAGAGAGAGAGAGAGAGAGAGAGAGAGAGAGATTAGAGTGGGAGTGGGAATTAACGTTACGGGCAACGTTATGACCAACCCTGAGTAGACATGTTCCTCTAACGGACATCCGATGCGTCTGGTGTCACCAACATTTAGAAGTCAACAAGTTGGCCAGTACAGGAGATGGGAAGAAGGCAGAGCGGCACGGTGGCACAGCGGGTAGAGACGCTGCCTTACAGTGCCAGAGACCCAGGTTCAATCCTGACCTCTGGTGCTGTCTGCGCGGAGTTTCTACGTTCTCCCTCTGACTGCGTGGGTTTTCACCGTGTCTCCAGTTTTCTCCCACACTTCAAAGATGTGAAGGTTTGTAAGTTAATTGACTTTGGTAAAAATTGTAAAATGTGCCCATTATGTAGGATAATGCAAGTGTATGTGGTGATCACTGATAGATGCGAACTCAGTGGGGCGAAGAGCCCCTTTCCGCTCTGTATCTCTCTGTAAAGCATTTTATTTATAGAAATGTGAAAACACACACCTCCAGATTCAGGGACAGTTTCTTCCCAGCTGTTATCAGGCAACTGAACCATCCTACCACAACTAGAGAGCGGACCTGAACTATTATCTACCTTATTGGAGAACCTCGGGCCATCTTTGATCAGGGTTTACTGGCTTTATCTTGCATTAAATATTATTCACTTATCATGTCTCTGTACACTGTGAATGGCTCGATCAAAATCATGTATAGTCTTTCGACTAACTGCTTCGCACGCAACAAAAGCTTTTCACTGTACCTCAGTACACATGACAATAAACTAAAGGAAAGTCTAAAGTAAAGGAGCAAGGTAAAGTAGAGGAATCTCTGCTTCATCCGGAAGGAATGTTTAAGTCCTGGGACGATGGGAATGAAAGAGGCTAAAGGGCAGGTGTCACAAGGGCACCTGTGAGACAGGGAGAGATGGTGGGGATGGACAGGGAAACCGGAGAGTCACAGTGGGGATGATCCCTGGAGAACACTTTATGTTGCAATCTATCACAGACATTCCCTCTTTTCTCCCCACTCCTACCCCTTCCTGGAACTTAAAACATTCTAGTTTAATGCAGTTTATCGTAACGTACTGAGACACAGAGGAATAATATTATTTCGTAACGAGCGATCCAGTCAGCGGAAAGACCAGACATGATTATAATCACAGTGTACAGATACAGGATAAAGGGAATCTGTTGTTGGAGTAGAGGCTTAAAAGAGTGGCGTGATTGCAATGGGTGATAGCAGATCCACTTCAGGACCAGCACGCAGAGAGTCACCTGTCTTGGGTGCCATTTTCTGAATGCTTTTTCCCCCACTGAGAGGAATCTGGGCCAAACTTAGGCAGGTGGGACGAGTAGTCTAAGTATTGCTCCAGCTCCAATGAAGGGTCATTGAACTGTGGTACTGACCCTCATCCTATGCTTTGCAACTTCCTAAATAGGGATGTGAAAGGTGCGACAGAAATACAGAGGTTTCTTTATCATAAGGTCATGAGACAATCAAACAGAATTAGGCCACTCGGCCCATCAAGTCTGCTCCGCCGTTCCATCATGGCTGATCTATGTTTCCTTCTCAACCCCATTCTTGCATTCTCCCTGCCACTTTTGAAGTCCGTTACTAATCAAGATCCTATCAATCTTTGCTTTAAAAATAACCAACGACTTGGCCTCCACAGCCGCATGTGGCAATTAATTCCACAGATTCACCACCCGCTGACGAAATAAATTCCTTCACATCTCCTTTCTAAAGGTACGTCCTTTTATTCTGAGGCTGTGCCCTCTGGTTCTAGACCCTCCCGTTACGTTGACATTCTCATTAGGTTCATTGAAAAAGCAATGATGTCTGATTTTAATACCAGAGTAGATTTAATGACTCCAATTATAACGTTTCATCAGAAGCTGACAGTTCAGCAGAGAAACCGGTAATTACTCGACAATTGGATGGGAGAATTAGCAATCGCTATTTTGGGAATACTTTAAAGTATTAATTTTAACTAAATAACTCTGACGGTTGATTTGTGGTTTGTCCCTCTGCATGTAAGTCTCAGATCCCATATAACACAGGCCCTCAGCCACGTGTCCATGCCGACAGTCAAATAACCATCTGTACTTTAAGTGTTTTGATCACTCTGTTATGGGGAAGATGTCGTGAAGCTTGAAAAGGTGCACAATAGAGGACGTTGCCATGACGCGAGGGCCTGAGCTATAGGGAGAGGTTGAGCAGGCAAGATGTGTTTCCTTGGAGCGCAGGAAGCTGAGGGGTGATCTTATAGAAATTCAATTCAATTCAATTCAATCTTTAATTGTCATTGTGCAGTGTACAATAGAGACAACGAAATGCAATTTGCTGGAGATTGGATAGTCCGGGGGGGGGGGGGGGGGGGGGGGGGGGGGGGTGGGGAGGGGTGGGGGACAGGCAGTCATTGAGGTGCAGCGTTGAGAAGTGTGACAGCCGCAGGGCAGAAGCTGTTCTTGAGCCTGCTGGTCCGGCAGTGGAGGGACCTGTAGCGTCTCCCGGATGGGAAGAGGTTGGTTCCCAGTCTATGGTTGGGGTGTGAGCTGTCCTGGCGATGCTGTGCGCCCTGCACAGGCATCGTTTACTATGGACAGACTCAATGGAGGGGAGTGAGGAGCCTGTGATGCGTTGGGCGATCTTCACCACCCTCTGCAGAGCTTTCCGGCCGGCGACAGAGCAGTTACCGTACCATACTGTGATGCAGTTGGTAAGGATGCTCTCGATGGTGCAGCGGTAGAAGTTCACCAGAATCTGGGGAGACAGGTGGACCTTCTTTAGTCTCCTCAGGAAGAAGAGACGCTGGTGAGCCTTCTTGATCAGCGAGGATGTGTTGTGGGTCCAGGAGAGGTCATCGGAGATGTTGACCCCCAGGAACCTGAAGCTGGAGACACGTTCCACCTCCGTCCCATTGATATGGATGGGGTTGTGCGTGCAGCCTCTCGATCTCCTGAAGTCCACAATGAGCTCCTTGGTCTTCTTGGAGTTGAGGGCCAGGTTATTGTCGGCACACCATGCTGTTAGGAGGTGAACCTCCTCCCTGTAGGCCGACTCATCGTTGTCGCTGATGAGGCCAATCACCGTCGTGTCATCTGCATACTTGATGATGGTGTTGGTACCATGTACAGGTATGCAGTCGTAGGTGAAGAGGGAGTAGAGGAGGGGGCTCAGCACGCAGCCCTGGGTTACACCAGTGTTCAGGGTGAGGGTAGAAGAGGAGTGGTTATCCAACCTAACAGACATCCAAATGTATAAAATCATGAGGGTAAAAGACTGTGCATTCACTTGTCCACTTGATCTTGTACAGGTTGAGATGTACAAGTCATGAGAGGAATAGATCAGGTAAATGCACAGAGACTGTTAGCGAGATTAGAGGAATCGAGAACCAGAGGACATAGGTTTAAGGTGAGGGGCAAAATATTTAAAAGGAACCCGAGGGGTAACTGTTTTATACACAAAGGGTGGTTGACGTATGGAACGAGCTGCCGGAGGATGTAATTGAGGCAGGTACTATCAGAATGCTCAAGAAACATTTAGACAGGTACATGGATAGGACAAGTTTGGAGGGATACGAGCCAACCGCAGGAAGATGGGACGAGTGTAGATGGGTCCTGTTGGCCAGCATGGGCAAGCATGACTGTATGATCTTGTATATTGGGATATCAAGTGGGAGATTATATACAATGTAGAAATGAACCAGAACAAATAAGTCTAGGATATGTGTAATTAGTATGTCATACATGTTTCTTGCAATAGGAAGCTACCATGCAGTTTCATTTTAGTTTGGAGGATGCAGCCTGGAAACAGGCCCTTCAGCCCACCAAGTCCCTGCCAGTCTTCTATCACCCATTCCCACCAGTTCAATGTTATCCTACTTTCTCACCAACTCCCAACACATTAGGGGCAATTTTACAGAGGTCATTAACATAAACCCACGCGTCTTTGGAGTGTGTTGGACAAAACCGAAGAACCTGGAGGAAACCCAGCGTGTCACAAGGAGAACGTGCATACCCCACACAGAAAGCATCCAAGGTCTCTGTCGCTGCGAAGCAACAGTTCAACCAGCTAGGCCACTGAGCCGCCCCTTACATGATTTCAGTAGCTTGATCAATGAGATGCAACCGGACTGGTGCTCTTACCTCTTTAGCAGCTTTTATTTTGGCCAGGAAGGTTTGTAACTCCATGGATTCGGCGAACAGCGCCCGGCACACGGCCTGGTAATGGTTCGGAGCTTCTGATGGTGTCGTTAGGTGTGTAGCACACAGCTGATAAAAAGGGACACTTGAGTTACACACTTGTTATTTCTCCCGAACGGCGGCCTACATTGTGCAAGAAGGAACTGCAGATGCTAGTTTACACTGAAGATAGACACAAAGTGCTGGAGTAACTCCGCGGGTCAGTTCCTTCCGTAGTTTACGTTTTGCTCAAGAATGGGAACGTTCCGGTTAACAAAAGAACATTCACACTCCACCTGGCATGATTGCGCTTTGTGTAAAATTATTTTGTTAAACGTGATCACGTATGTGAGGGCTATGACCATTCAACAGAACACGCAAATAAAAACAATCCTACAGAAAGACACAAAGTGCTGGAGTAACTCAGCGGGCCAGGCAGCATCTCTGGAGACAAGGATAGGTGACGTTTCGGGTCAGGACCCTCCTAAACCATTCTTACTACATAAAGTATGGTTTGTCTGGACTGACTTGGCAATGGAGTGTGTTCCTGGAACACTTCTGCCCTGGCAGCAATAACATAAAATCACTCTGTGCGTTTCCATTTTGCGCATTATTAAGACCCAACATTAGCTGCATGTATTACAGGTGCAAAATGCTGGAGTAACTCAGTGGGTCAGGCAGCATCTCAGGAGAAAAGGAATAGGTGACGTTTCAGGTTGAGACCCTTCTTCAGATCAAGCCTCAGTCTGAAGAAGGGTCTCGACTCGAAACGTCACCTATTGTAAATTGTCCCTAGTGTACAGGATCTTGTTGGGTGACCCTAGTGTGTAGGATACTGCTAGTGTATGGGGGATCATTGGTTGACCCTAGTGTGTAGGATACTGCTAGTGTATGGGGGATCGTTGGTTTCCAAGATGTATCTCTAAACATCTTTCTTCCCCTTACTACCATCGGTCAGAAAAGGGTCCCGATCTGAAACGTCACCTATCCATGTCCTCCACAAACCCGACCCGCTGAGTTCCTCCAGCACTTTGTGTTATACTCCTGTGCATCTTGCTGGGTCAGTCTGAAAGTACATATGACAAGAGCTCTCGTGTACTCATGGAGACAACAACACTTTGGCCCCTCTTCATTCTGTAGCAAAATGGACGATCATTCCATTGGCCATGGAGGCAGTTCACTCCTATTCCTGTCGGTTTCTGGGGACCATAGAACAGTACAGCGCATGAACAGGCCCTTTGGCCCACAATATCTGTGCCGAACATGATGCTGAGACCAACTCTTAATCTGCCTGCACATAATCCATTCCCTGCATATCCATGTGCCTATCCAAAAGCCTCTCAAATGCCACTATCGTTTCTGCCTCAGACTCCAATCCTTGGCAATGCGTTCCTGACATTCACCACCCTCTGTGTAAAATAAATCCTGTCCCACACATCCCCTTTAACCCTTAGATAGACACAAAATACTGGAATAACGCAACGGGTCAGGTAACGTCTCTGGAGAAAAGTAGATTATGATTTGGGTCGGAACACTTACATTTATCAGTCTGAAGAACGGTCCCAACCCGAAACCTACCTACCTTTCTCCAGAGATGGTGCCTCAACGCTGTTACTCCAGCATTTTGTGTTATTTGCAGTGTAAACCAGCACCTGCAGTTCCTTCTTACATGTCCATTAAACACTGCCGCTCCCACCTTAAAGCTATTGCCTCTAGTATTTGATATTTCCATCCTGGGAAATAGATTCCCACTGGTTGTCCCAGTCATAATTTTATACGTTTTTCAGGTCTCCCCGCAATTCTGGCGTTCCAGGGAAAACAATCCGTTTGTCCAACCTCTCCCTGAAGCTAATACCCGCTAATCCAGGCATCATTCTGGTAAAATGTAGAAACAAAGAACTGCAGATGCTGGTTTATACTAAAAATAGACACAAAGTGCTGGAGTAACTCAGCAGGTCAAGCAGCATCTCTGGAGAAAGGAGATGAGCTACTTTTCAGGTCGGGACCCTTCTTCAGTCTCCAGCAGTCCGAAGAAGGATCCCGGCCAGAAACGTCACTCATCCTTTTTCTCCAGAGATGTTGCCTGAACCGCTGAGTTACTCCAGCACTTTGTGTCTATCATTCTGGTAAACCATGACTTCATTTACCACAGGTGAACATGTGGGGGCGCCGTCGAGCAGCACATTGCTGTTTTAATATGAGCCCAGGTTTGTTGACCTGGCGTTAGCAGTGTTCCCTGGACTCTTCACAGGTATCAATGTATTAAAAGTAATTCATAAACTAAATGTTACAGAGACAAGGATATTGAAGATGCTCAGGCAGACCAAGTCACTCTCCTCACAGACCAAAAGCCTTTCCATCATTAACAAGGCATGCCAGGGGCGTGACAACTTCCCACTTGCCAGGAGAGTACAGCTCCAACAATGCTTCATGAAGTTCACCACCATCCACGACACAGCAGCACGTAGAGCAGAGGGATCTAGCAGCGCAGATACAGTGCAGGCACTGGGCCTCTACTCACTGGAGCTTAGAAGGATGAGGAGGGACCTCATTGAAACTTATCGAATAGTGAAAGGCCTGGATGTGGAGAGGATGCTTCCACTAGTGGGAGAGTCTAGGACCAGAGGCCACAGCCTCAGATTAAAAGTACGCTTCTTTAGAAAGGAGATGAGGAGGAATCTCTTTAGTCAGAGGATGGTGAATCTGTGAAATTCATTGCCACAGACGGCTGTCGAAGCCGTCAATGGGTGTTTTGAAGGCAGAGATAGATAGATTATTGATTAGTATAGGAGGATTAGATCAGGCAGAAGAATGGGGTTGGGGGGGGGGGGGGGGGGGGGGGGGGGGGGGGGGGGGGGGGGGGGGAGGGGGGGGGAGGGGGGGGGGGGGGGGGGGGGGGGGGGGGGGGGGGGGGGGGGGGGGGGAGGGGGGGGAAAGATAGATCAGCCATGATTGAATGGCGGAGTAGACTTGATGGGCCGAATGACCTAATTCTGCTCCTAGAACCTATGATCTATGTGAGAAGGTGAGAGAGTGAGTGTAAAAGAATTCTGCCCAACCAACATATCTAATTTCAATCTAAGTGCATTAAGATAAAAACGTATGTAACTGAGTAACATAAGCGAATAATGTGCGCTTTCACGGTGAACAGTAAACAAGATTGTGCTGGCAGGAGCTGGCATTTTGCTTCAAGTCTGTCTGCAACCAGATTCTTAGCTTATCCAGGCTGCAGCTGAGATGCGCATATGTGGTAGATGCACAACCGACCACCCGACGACTTCACCTTGGCATCAGAAATTACCCAACGCCATTCAGTGTGTGATAGCAGGAGGATATTCTAAATAGACGTGATAAAGTTGATGATAAAAAGTTATTAAAGGGACACATTGATGGGCTGAGACACGAGGGGCGAGATTTAAGACAGACCTCAGGCGCAGCCTTCCACTCAGAGGGTGGTCTGTATCTGGAATTAAGTGCCAGAGGAAACTGTAGAAGCAGATACAATTACGACTTTTAAAAGACATTTGGACAGTTAAATTGGTCGCAAGGGTTCAGGGGGCGATGGATTAAAGGGCAAATGGCACCACCTTAGCATGCTAATCCATGTCCCACCATTCCCTGTGTGCCCTCTAATAAAAGCCGCTTATATGTCCCTGTCATTACTGCCTGCACCACCACCCTTGTTAGTACGTTTCAGGCACCAGTCACACTCTATGCAAAACACTTGCCCTGCACAGCCCCTTTACGTTTGCCCCCCTCACTTAAAGCTATGGCCGTTAGTCTTTGACATTACCATCCTGGGGAAATAGGTTCTGATTGTCTACCCTATCTATGCCTCTCATAATTTTCATATCGTTCCCTTCAGCCTCCAATGCTCCAGAGAGAACAATCCAAGTTAGAGACATTAGCTAGTTCCTCTCTCTCTCTCTCTCGACTGATGCTGCCTTGCCTGCTGAGTGTTTCCAACATTTTTATATTTTTATTAATTACTAGACCAAGTGCAGACCTCCCCAAACGCAATATTCTAGAACACATCCATTCCGCACATCGTTATCTGTTTCCCCAAGCATACGGGCGGGTAATGTGGGGGGAGGCAGGGGGGTGTGTGGGCGGGGAGGAAGGGGGAGGGTGATGTGTGTGGCCGTGTGAGGAGGGTGTGTGGGGCGGGGAGGGGGTGTTTGGGCATGGAGGGGAGTGTGTGGGCGGGGAGGGGTGGGCGGGAGAGGGGGGGTGTGGTGGGCGGGGAGGGGGGGTGTGTTGTGGCGTTGGAGGGGGTGTGTGGGTGGGAGAGGGGGAGGGTGTGTGTCTGGGAGGGGGTGTGTTGGCGGGGAGGGTGTGTGTGGGCGGTGGAGGGTGGGCGGGGAGGGGGTTTAGTGATGTGTGGGCGGGGGGGGGAGGTGTTGTGGGCGGGGAGGTGGCGGGGGGGGTTGTAGTGGAGGGTGGGTAGGATGTTTAGGCCGGAGGGGAAGGGGTGTGGGGTGAAGGGATAAACTTTTGGCTTTGCAATTTGTTCCATCTCTTGCTCAGAGCAATTTCAGGAAACTTATGTGCACATGAAGTCTCTGTGTCAGGTATCTGAGGTGGAGAATGACCTTGAATAGAGATTTTCAGCAGCTGGTTGTAGGTGAGATTGAATTCATTTACCATGGTGTTGAGAGTATGGTTCGTTATTAACTTTCAAGACAAATTTGGTCTGCGATGGGAAGTGTGTGTGAGGGACGGGAGGGAGGGAGGCAGAGGCCGCCGGGTAGACCGACCGAGCTAGGCCGGCGGGTGGGAGTGGACCCGCGAGGAGGCCGCTGGGCTGCGCTGACATAGCGAAGCCTCGGGGACCGAAACGAGGCGGCGCATCTTCGCGCGGGGGGTCCAGAACATTCCAGTGTTGTCAGGTGCTCCCCCACCATTGAAAAAAATCAGTGGTTTTGAGTTAACCATCGGATGGTTGGGGAGGGACAGATACCCCTCCCCTTGCTGGGGCTATGTGACATCTTCGAAGCTGCTTGAAGGAATCTGCAAGTTGTGGAAAGGCGTTTTTTGGGTTTTTTTTTAACTTTAATGATTTTTTTTTAATGAATAACTTTTGAGATATAGCATGAAATGTGAAGGATATGTTTATTGCGTCAACGTGTTATGTGGTGTGATAATCTGTAAACAATTTCAACTCAGCGCGTGGCGGTTATTGACGAAGGTAGAAAAACACACACACGCTCATTAAACCTCCGGTATACATTCTTACCAGATGAGGACTTATAATAAGTATATAGATTTACAAGGGACCAAATCATTCAGACAGACAGGGAAAACCTCTTCAGCAGCAAAAGATACAGGAGCACTCTCGAACAAACGAAACTGGCTCACCTAAACAGACATGGACATTCGCATGAATCTAGCCGATGTTACCTCATACAATGAATCTTTTAGCAAAAAAACTAAATGCTGACAGTGGGTTAGGCTATCTGCTTAAACCTCTCCCTTGAGGCCCTTGTTCATGATATTTCCTGTTTGTTTCTTGATAACTCAAGGAAGGGACAGGGAATTGGTGTCTTTTTCTGTGGAACCCAGTATCTGCAGTTCCTTGTTTCTGCTCCCCCCCTCCCACCTGTTTTGAATTTACTTCGCCCAGAACCAGCCCATTTCTCCCACCATTGACTTTGACATTTAACCTCTCCCGGTCTCCTCCCCTTCAGAGAACTTATTTTGTAAACTCACCTTGCTCAATGTTTATGGCTCAACCAACATGACTTTGTAAAGGACATCTGCTGATTATCACACCTCTGTTTGCATGAGGTTGTGTGTCATTTGTCAGCAGTCACCTGTAACACTGACGAGGGATGGGCAGAGAGCATGGAAACTGGTCCATTGGCCCTAACATGTCCACGCTGACCAAAATGCCCCATTTTCACTAGTCCCACTTGCCTGCATTTAGTCCATATCCTCTGAACCTTTCCTATCCATGTGCCTGTCTAAATGTATTTTAAATGTTGTGATAGTACCTGCCTGAGCTATCTAAAATGTACATGGTCCATGAAGTCGGGAAGATCATGGGCTGTAAAAGTTGCTAGTAAAATGTAGATCCCACACTCTTCATATTTTGTTTTCTTTAAATATAGGAGGCCACCATTTGGTTCATTGTGTTTTTGCTGGATCTCAGCGCACACTCCAATCCCTACCTATTTCCTGTCAACCTATTATTTCTCACCAACGCTCATCACTGTCATCCGTCCACACTCCAACAACTAGAGAGTCATTTACAGCAGCCATTGAACCCAGCAATCAGCAAGTCTTTGGGCCGGGGAGAAATTCAGAGTATCCGGGGGTGATCCACACAGTCATAGGAAGGACATGCAAACACCTCGCAGACAGCACCGAAGGTCGGGATTGAACCCAGGTCTCCAGTGCTGTGAAGCAACGGCTTTTTTAAAAATAAACTCTGTGAGAATAAGCGAGTTCCGGTATTCGAAAAACGCAAGGATCATTGGATTTGTCACAAAGGTCTTTCTCGCGAAAACAAATAGCGAGCGGAAAAGTTGCCAGAAGTGAGGAGGGGTGGAACAGCGAGGGAGGCTAGGGGGGAGGGAAGTGAGTGAGAGACAGGGGAGTGACTTGACCAGGGAGAGACGGGACGGAGATGTTAGGGAGAGAGAGGAGAAGGGGGGTTTGTGTTTTGCTCACAGATATGTTTAGTTAAATTCTGCGGGCGGTGCAGGAGTTTGCACTTTGGTTGCAGCGGTGGGCAACGTCCCCCAGTTCCAGTCCGGGGCGGGTGGGGGGGGGGGGGATATGGGTAGAGGGATTGTCCTAGGCGCTGAGTTCTTGCGGAGACGGGGTGTCCGGGGGGGACAGCGCAGTGAAGCCGCGATAGCGAGTTCGTCTCTCCTCATCTCTTTTCCCATCCCTCACTCTGCCGCCTCTCTGCAGCGCCCGAGACCCGGGTTCGATCCTGACTATGGATGATACGCAGGTATGTATACACGCAGCAGCTCAGCTGTTTTTCGCGAATGACCTATGGCCTGGGCATGCGCAGTCGGAATAGTGAACTCGCTTATTAAAAAGATATATAAAAACTCAAAATACTGTGCAAGACCTCTTTTTACAATCTTCAGTATTGCTGGTGTCATGGTCGGCATAGTCCTCCATTATTCTTTCCACAAAAAAAACCCTTGCCGCCCATGTGGCCCCCTGGAGTGATATCCCTGGTCAAAAAAGCACAACTGAGGATGTACTTCCTACAGCAGCTGAGGAAGCACAATCTGCCACAGGCAATGATGGTCCAATTCTACACGGCCATCGTAGAGTCTGTTCTCTCCTCCATCACGGTCCGGTTTGGCTCAGCCACCAAGCACGACACCTGGAGGCTGCAGCGAATCGTCCGATCAGCAGAGAAGGTTATTGGCTGCAACCTTCTATCCATCGATGAACTGTACACTGCAAGGGCCAGGTAGGGGGAGGTCGAGCAGGCTAGGACTCTATGCCCTAGAGAACAGGAGGATGAGGGGTGATTTTATAGAAGTGTATAAGATCACGAGAGGAATAGATTGGGTAAAGGCACAGAGTCTCGTGCCCAGAGTAGAGGAATTGAGAAACAGAGGACATAGGTTAACGGTGAAGGGGGGAAATATCTAATATGAACCTGAGCGGTAGCTTTTTCACACAAAGGGTGGTGGATGTATGGAACGAGCTGCCGGAGGAGGTAGTTGAGGCAGAGACTATCGCAATGTTAAAGAAACATTTAGACAAATACATGGATAGGATAGGTATAGAGGGAGATGGGCCATAAGCAGGCAGGTGGGACTAGTGTAGACGGGGCATGTTGGTCATTGTGAGCAGGCTGAGCCGAAGGGCCTGTTTCCACGCTGTATGACTCTACGACTCCAGGTGGGGATTGGATGGGGAAAGTGGACAAGGTGGAGGATCAGCCACGATGCTGCCGAACGGTGGACAAGGTTGAATGGACAACGTGGCCTTGTCCTGGTTCAAATTCTTATGCTTTTAAGGTATTAAATTAAAATCTAGCTCACAGCATCATGGCTTAGACTAAATGTGACCATAATTTTGAATAATAATTTACCTCACAGCTGGATGAAATCTTCACTTCGACCAATAAATCCGATTTATATTCTATAAATGACACATTGCGTTACCCAATTGCTGGAGTGTCAAATCTAGAGAGGCCTTCAGCACAGAAACAGGCCCTTCAGCCTTTTTCTGTCCACGCCGACCAAGATGCCCCAACTATGCTAGTCCCATTTGCCCACCTTTGGCCCATATATATCCCGCTAAACTTCCTCCATCTTTATTTCTATGTTTAATCTGACTTTATTGGACTCCATCTTGCACTAAACATTATACCCTTCATTCTCTAGCTGGACACTGTGGGTGGATTGATTGTAATTATGTATTTTCAATGACTGGATAGCATACGACTAACGTCAGATCCTCACCTTGATCCGATTAGAATAAGGCACACCGAATACAAATGTGCTGTGCTATTCCTCCATCCGTTACATCCCACCAACATGTGTCCTCCGACCTTTGTAACTCAGAGCAACACTTAAATACAACGTCAGTTTCCATGACATCCCTCCATTATCGAACAAAAAGGATTTCCCCATCATCATATTATAAAGTGAACATTACAACGCCATTTAAGATATGGCATTCGTTACATTGATAATGCATCACTTTCACATGTCAATACATCTCATAATCCTCATATCTCCTAGGAGGTCATCTCTAACGTTTTGGTCTGGCCACTGCCTGTCTGCGCTGGTACTGGGCTCTGATCTGTCGTGTCTACCAGTTCATCACCTCCATTATGATTTCACACAGTCGGTGCTGGCTTGAAGGGCCGAATGGCCTATTCCTGCACCTATTGTCTAGTCTTCACCTCAAACTCGTGCATTCTTGGCTCATCAATTTTGTAGTCACAGGTCTGCTCCCTCAGTCTCAACTTCAGTCTGCAGCGTCCCTGGACTATCACAATGTTGATACTTTTTCACGTACGATGTGTTTCTATCATGTGTGCCTCCTTCTGCCGACTGGACCGTCACCGTATTCCCTTGTCTGGACACCACTGTGTATGGTTGTGGAAAGAAGGGTGTGTCCATTTTGCTTGAACTTTCTCTCCTCACCAGCACCTCATCTCCTGGCATCACATCTGATGGTTCGGCACCTCGTCTCCTGTCTGCATAGAGTTTTGATGCCCCTTTCTTTTCTGATCTTGATCTCTCACCTTGGTCATTCACCATGTCATTATCTCATGGTTTCTTGGTCCGGACTTTCCTTCCAAACAGCCATTCTGCCGGACGGACTCTTCCCTGCCGTGCTGTGTGGTTGGAGCTCTGTATGCTGCTACATATGATAAGAGCATCCCCTTGCAATTTTGCCTTCTGCTTGGGCATTTCTCATTCTCTTCTCTGGAGACGGGTTCTGACGTTCCATTTCCCCATTAGCTTGCGGCCATTTTGGTGTGACTTTGTGAAGGTACACACCTGTGATCCTCGGGTGGTCAGCAAACTCCAGAGAGATGAAATGAAGGCCATTGTCTGAATATGTCACTGGTAGACCGTATCCTACAAAGATTTCCATCTAAACTGCCACAGTCTTTTCCGATGTTGGAGACTTCATTATTGCATACTCATAATATAATAAGATGGGAGTGGGCCTAGAAAATCTACAGCAACATCATCCCATGGAGAAGTCGGTGACAACATGCTTCATATTGGCTCCGGTTGATTGGATCTGCTTACCATCCGACATCCGTAGCATGGCCTCACGTCCTGCCACCTCTCTTTCCATCCCCGGCCACCATACTTTTGTACGGAGATTTTGTTCAGTTCCAACAACTCCTAAATGGCCCTCATGAGCCAATGCGATCATCCTTGATCTCAGCTTTGTTTACACTATGATCCTGTTTCCTTACAGAACACACCTTCCAATTGTGCATAATGAATCTCTGATAGCTGCATATGTCCAGTGTGGACATTCCTCCCAGTCACCTCTTTGGATCCATCTCTCTAACATCTTGTCGTTCTGAATCCTTGTCCCACTCTTCGTCTATTTCCCTTGTTCTCGTTGCTCTTGGTGTGGAGTGAACTGGAACAAATCGTACAAATGGTTCTGCTTCTGTCCCCAGTGTAGACCCTTGCGCCTCGTCTACCTTCAGCAATCTGGATAATGAGTCAGCTATGTTGTTCTTTCCAGCGATGTGCATCACTCTGTATCTGTACCGTTGGAGTCTGACCACCCATCTTTCAATCCGGGCGCACGGTTTGGAGGGGAGAGATTGTCTCCAGCGGTTTGTGGTCTGTCCACAACTCAAACTCAAAGCCATTCAAGGGAGCACGGAGGAGTCTGCACTCAGCAAATGTTAAAAATCGATTTATCCTGCCTCCACATCTGCTGGAAGCTCATTCCACACAGCCACCACCCTCTGAGTTAAAGAAGCTACCCCCTCACGTTTACCCCGAGAAACTCTCAGTTAATTCTCAAAATGTCCATGCCTCTATTGTTTTGAATCTCCTCTACCCTTCTTATCCGCGTCCTATCAATCAACATTCAAGCCATGCGCTAGTATGTTCCACCTTTCTGTGAAAGCGCTACCCACACAAAGCAAAATACTTATTTTCTGTCCGGGAGTATCCTGTTTCTACTTCCGTCAATGAGCTGCCTGCTATTAATCTCGATTGTCCTGCATGCTTCTGTACAAGTGCTGCTCCTAGCCCCACTGGACTTGCATCTGCAATAACTCAGGTTGGTGCCTTTGGATCGTAGTATCCCAACATATGGGGACTCATCAAACTCTATTTCAACATCTGAAATGCAGCTCTTTGTTCTGGACCAAACACAAAGCGCAACTTCTTCCTTGTCAACTCACACAAGCTAGTTTGAATAAAACCTTGCGCAAAATTTCAAAAAATTCCAAACATAGGAAACTCGACCTCAAGTTGCAATCTTTGCCATAGCCTAAATCTTGCCCTCAGCTGGAATGATGCCATTATTGGTCAACGTGGCCCAGAAACACCAATTCTGAGACACCAAGCAAATATTTATCCACATACACTGTCAATCCATCAGCCTTCAAGTGAGCGAGTGCCTGCCAGAATCTCACCTCGTGTTCCTCACGTGTGTGACCATGAATCATGATATCCCAGAAGTTTGCAGTTCCAGGAATCCCTTGAATTACATTGTGAATTTCATAATGGTAATACTCTGTTGCTGCACTGACCCCAAACAAACAACTTATATCGGTATAGTCTGCAAATGTGTGACAAAAGTAGTTATTTTCCTTGACTCTGGGTCTAACTCCAACTGATGATAACCCACTTTTAGGTCTAGCATTGACAATACTTTGCTTGTAGATGGCTCTTGTTGGACCTCATCGACAGTAGGTATGGGGTGTCTCTCATATTATTGCCTCGTTTACATATCTCAATACCTTATCTCTCTGTACGGTTTTGGTGCTACTACAACTGGACTGACCCACAGCGTCGATTGCTCAACAGGTTCAATGATATCCTGTTCAATGAGCTCTTGGATCTTGGCCTCAACCTTTTCCCTTAAACCAAAGAGAGTTCTGCTCTTTGGTTGTGTGACAGGTTTAATATTTGGGACTATCTTGAGTTTGCTTGACGCTCACGCAGTTTTCCAATGCCTTAAAATCCTGGCTTGAGCTTCTCCTTTAAGTCTGCATACGACTTCAGTGAGTTCACATCTATCCCAATGTGTAGCACACCTAATGCTTGGGCAGCCTCTCTGCTCATGAGCGGCTCTCCTTTCTCCTCGATGACCACAAATTCACCCATAGTGTGCTTATCAACTGCTTGGCTGCCCTTGAAACATCCTGGAGTGGTTTTGATGACGTATAAGTGCATTTTATCTTATTCCATCTAAAGTCTTCCCACTATGTTCTATCGATAATATTGCTATCACTTTCAGTCTACTATGATGTCTACGTCCGCACCTCCAAATCTCACTGGTACCTTCGCGTGCTTGTTGTCGATATCCTGCATCCATCCATGTATCATCACATTTCCATTCACACAAACATTCATCAACTTGGCGTCAATGTCGATAGTATCCGCCTCTCTTTGGTTTGCAAAATGGTCTTCAACCCCCCCCCCCCCCCCCCCCCACTCCCCCACCCCAAACACACTCTTTCTGCACACAAGAAACTTTGCCAAAATGTCCAAAATTCTCACATCTAAAGCACTCACAGTCATCTACAGCTTTGGAAATGACCCTTGCCTTTCCATGCCCCTTGTGAGTGTCAGTAGGTGTCATCTTGTTAATGTGGCTTCCTCCATCCAATCTCATGGTCTGAAACTGGGTTTCCACGGCTTCAAATGTAGAGGCAGTTGTCAGTGTTTTCGCTAATGTTAACGTGTCAACCTTCTCCAGCAACTTGCGTCCCAAGCCATTTGATATACATCCTTGTACAACCTGATCTCTGATTTGATTCTCCAACTCAGCTCCATAGTTGCAGCCCTCAGAAACGTGAGGCCATATTGTGACAAGCTGAGCAATGCTTTCCCCCTCTCTCTCTGCCATCTGTGGCAGAATACATGTCGTTGAAATGTAGCATTTGTTCGTCCCACATAATGCTTCTTCAACGTAGCAACAACCCGCATAATCCGCTTTGCCTCCTGTCTCTCGAAGCTCCCTGAAAGCCTCCCGAACTGAAGCTCCAGCACAATACAACAGCAACGCTCTCCGTCATGTGAGCTGCACCAGCGCTGCCCCATGGACAAACAGTCCCAGGCTGTCTGATTCCTCTGGTCACATCTCCCAAAGTTCACTCACCACACTCACTTCCCCACTCGGGTCGAATGGATTCAAACCTCTCATCCCAGCTGCATCAACTCCACTAAACGCCAAACCTGCTTCAAAAGTCGAACTGCACAATTCCTAGTTCGTCCTCGTCGCCAATGTCGGATCCTCACCTCAATCCGATTATAATAAATACACATTCAACAACACCGAATACAAACGTGGTGTTTTATTCCCCCATTCGTTATATCCCGGCAACATGTGTCCTCTGACCTTTCCGACTCGGAGTAACACTTAAATACGTCAATTCCCACAACAACATAAAGCTTTTCACTATACCTCAGTACACATGATAATAATAAACTAAACTATCCATGTACCTGTCCAAATGTCTGCTAAATACTGTTATTGTACCTTCCTCAACTACCTCCTCTGGCAATCAGATACCGGCCTACTGATCAACATTTGTTATATCTAAACCAGAACTATTAAATGGGGGCTCTTGGCGCTTCAAGGAGTCAAAATGTAACTGTACTTAATAAATTAAATCTTGCAGTGTTTTACTGATGTTAATGAAGGGGTTTCTGTGCCTCTGCTGTTCGTGTAACAAGCGTTCAGAGTTGCCATGGCAACCAGGCCGGCCTCTCCTCCTCCTCCCGTGGCCGAAACCTTTAGCTTCTTCGGCCATCCGTGGAAACGGGGATTACATCAACCGAGGCCTAGCACAAAGGCTTCAATGTATCCCGCCTTGTTCATAAAGAACCCAGCGTACATGGCAACATAAAAAGATTGAGCATGAAGTTTATTTATTCAGTGACCTGAAGAGACAGCTGGCAGTAAATCTAGCATTATTTGCTGAAGTTTGAAAACGGGCTGCAATGACTGTAAAATTAAATTAGCCTCACAGATCATTACTCTACTAATTCAGGCATCGGTCTTCCGGGTCACCTGCTGAGCTCGAAGGCTGAAGCTGCCAAATCCTCAGGAAGGTTTGTAGGGCCTTTAAAGCATCAAAAATTAATCACCAGGAATTGCTGCACGCAACCCACAGAAGAAAATTGATGCAGGGCATTAGAAATGTGCAATATATTTATTTCATGTGGCTCCTTCATCTAGTAATGATCGAAAATGTTAAAAAGCAAAGGATGTTTCTACGGACGACGAGGACCGCCCCAGTCAGACGCTGTTCATGTTCTAACTGGTGGGGGAGGCTGCAAGCCACGAGTAATGGGCAGGTCACGTAGTCAGTGGGGAGAGGGCAAGTGGGGGTTTATGTGGTTAACTCGCAAACCAATGTTGGAAACTCGTTGATGAAAATTGTAGAAACAAAGAACTGGAGACGCTGCTTAATACCCAAAAGGACACAAAGTGCTGGGGTAACTCAGCAGGTTAGGCAGCATGTCTGGAGGTGGAGAGGTGATGTGGGACGAGACCCTTCTTCAGAATCAGATGGAATGAAGAAGGGTCTTGATCCAAAACCTCACCCATCCATGTTGAGTCTGAAGAAGGGTCCCGACACCTGACCTGATGAGTTGCTCTAGCCCTTTGTCCATTGATGACATTTATTCTTCTGCTTTCTCTAATTGGGAGAGAAATAGATGGACTAGTAACTGCAGAGAAGAAAATCAAGTACTCGAAAGCACACACCACCCGACTCAAGAACAGCTTCTTCCCCTCCCTGTTATCAGGCTTCTGGACAGTCCTTCCATACGCTAGGGTACTGTCCGATTCACCTCTACCCCTTTGTGGACATTAGACATTATCTGTGGAACTGATGCGCTACAATGCTGAGAACTATATTCTGCACTCTGTATCTTCCCCCGAGCTCTACCTTTAGTACTCAAGTCCGAACTGGATGTATTTATGTATAGTACTATCTTACTTCACTGGATGGCATTCAAAACATAGCCTTTCACTGTACTACAGTACACATGACAATAGTAAACTTTAACCTCAGATGTACAAGAATATGAGGGGCATGGATGAAATGAACAGTCTGTTTTCCCTGACAGGGGTGAAGCCTAAAACTGGAGGGTATAGGATTAAGGTGAGAGGGGGAGGGAATTATGAGGCTTGCTCTACATATTGTACTTGTTTGGACTGAATGTATAGTATTATCTGATCTGTTTGGAGAGCATGCAAAACAAAGCGTTTCACTGTACCTGGGTACACGTGACAAATCTAAACCTAAACCATCTGAGTGGGGTTGAAGGTAGACAAAAATGCTAGAGGAACTCAGCAGGTGCGGCAGCATCTATGGAGAGAAGAAATAGGCGACGTTTCGGGTCAAGACCCTTCTTCAGACTGATGTTGGGGGGGGTTGCCAGAGAAAAAGAAGAGACGGAGACAGTGGGCTGTGGGAGAGCTGGGAAGGGGAGGGGAAGGAGGGAGAAAGCAGGGACTGCCTGAAATTGGAGAAGTCAATGTTCATACCGCTGGGGTGTAAACTACCCAAGCAAAATGTGAGGTGCTGCTCCTCCAATTTGCAGTGGGATTCATTCTGGTCATGGAGGAGGCCCAGGACAGAAAGGTCAGGTTCGGAATGGGAGGGGGAGTTGAAGTGCTGGGCCACCGGGAGATCAGGTTGGTTAATGCGAACTGTGCGGAGGTGTTGGGCGAAGCGATCGCCAAGCCTGCACTTGGTCTCACCGATGTAGAGCAGTTAACACATAGAGCAGCGGATGCAATAGATGAGGTTGGAGGAGGTGCAGGTGAACCTCTGCCTCACCTGGAAAGACTGCTTGGGTCCTTGGATGGAGTCAAGGGGGGAGGTAAAGTGATAAGTGTAGCATTTCCTGCAATTGCAATGGAAAGTGGCAGGGGAGCGGGTGGTTTGGGTGGGAGGGGTTGATGAATCCCTTTGTGTTCTGGAATGGGGAAGCAGCTTTAAAAAAATATGGGCCAAGGATCTTTGACCTGAAACGTTAACTCTGTTTCTTTTGGCAAAGACGTGGCCTGACCTGCTGAGTATTTCCAGCATTTAATCATTTCTTCCGGCTGAAATATAACACCACCTGGTTGGGACTTCTCAAGCCATGGCTCTTCTTTACACTTGGCAGGATGTCACACATTGACATCCGCGTTGGAAAATAGTAGTCATTGTCCCCGTACTTAATGACAGGCCCCGGCAGCTGCCCCTGTACTTGACCAGTAGAGCGAGGTAACAATGAACAGAGCGAAAGCAGAGAGAGAAGCCAGACTCATAGAGTTGTACAGTGTGGAAACAGGCCCTTCACCACCAACTTGTCCACACCAACAAACATGTCCCATCTACATTAGTCCCACTGGCCTGCATTTGGCCCATATCCCTCGAAACCTGTCCTATCCTTGTACCTGTCTAAATGCTTCTTAATTGTTGCGATTGTACCTACCTCAACTACCTTCTCCGGCAGCTTGTTCCATACACCCACCACCCTTTATGTAAAAACGTTACCCCTCAGGTTCCGATTAAATCTTTCCCCCCTTACCTTAAACCTGTCTTCTGGTTCTCGACTACCCTACACTGGACAAAAGACTTATCTGATCTATTCCTCTCATGATCTTGTACACCTCTACAAGGTCATCCCTCATCCTCCTTCGCTTTAAGGAACAGAGTCCCAGCCTGCTCAACCTCTCCTTATAGCTCAGCCCCTCGAGTCCCAGCAGCATCCTCGTCATGCCCCTGTCCCACTTAGGCGATTTTTTTGACGATTAGGCTGAAGCCACATGGTCGGCGGGTTGTCGCCTGCATGGTCGTGAGTCGCCTAAAGAATCGTAACACTTTGCTGGTCGCCGCTGGAATTTGAAATGTTCAAAACTTTTCAGCGACTGTGAGCTTGTCGCAGCTTTGTCTTCTCCTGTTGTAGGTGTCGCCAGGTTGAGGCAGGTTGTCGCCAGGTTGAGGCAGGTTGTCGTCAGTTGTTGTTGGTTGTCGCCGGGTGCTGACTTTGGTGAATTCCATTGGCGACTACCTACGTCAACAGATACCGGCGACAGAATTGTCTTCAGTTGTCGCTGACAGGGTCGTTGCTTGTCGTAGCTTGTCGCGGGTGGACGTAGGTTGACTTTGGATGTCGCCCGTGTGGTCTTAGGAGGACATAGCTGTGGTCATAGGTGGACGTCCTAATGGGTCACCGGTTGTCGGTAGCTTGACCTCAACTAGGTGGTAGGTTGTCGTAGTGAGGGGGTGGGGGGTTCAGTCGCCGCTTTTTTGGTGACCTGTTACGACAGTCGCTGAAAATATCGCCTAAATGGAACAGGCCCTTAAATCTCTGTACCCTTTCCAGCTTAACAACATCTTTCCTATAACATGGTGACCAAAACTGAACACAATACTCTAAATGTGGCCTCACCAACGTCTTTTTCAACTGCAACATGACTTCCCAACCTCTATTGACCGATGAAGGCCAATGTGCCAAAAGTGCTTTTGACCACCCGACCTACCTGTGACGCCACTTTCAAGGGACAGAGGGTCAAACTCATGACACTAATGGCTTGACATCCAAAGAGCTTCAATGCTGTGATCCTTCTGGCAGTGCCGAGAGAATGCCACCCTTTTGGATTTCGACCCGACTGTAAGTTCACAAGCTCGCAAGTGGTGCAAAAGGATCCACTGGAACATGTCAAAGCAAGTTTGGCCGGCATCCTAGTATAGTTTAGTCATACAGCATGGACACAGGCCCTTCACCCCACCGAGTCCAGTGCTATCATTGATCACCCACTCACACTAGTTCCATATTATCACACTTTCTCATCCACTCCCTCCACACTAGTGGCAATTTTACACAAGCCAATTAACCGACAAACCTGCACGACTTTGGAGCGTGGGAGGAAACCCAGAGGAAACCCACCTGGTCACAGGGAGAATGTGCAAAGTCCACACAGACAGCGGCCGTAGTCAGGATCGATCCCAGATCTCTGGCACAGCGAGGCAGCAACTCGACCAGCTGCACCACCGTGCCGCCCTACACATCCAGGACTACTCTTATCCTTCAATCAATCATTAAAAGACGGATTACTTTGTCCTCATCACTTTGTTATTTGTGGGGAGTTTCTGGGAACAACATGGTTGCCACATTTACCATGTTACACCCATTGACCCAGGCAACTAAAACTCCTCTCACCAACTAGAGAGCAGTCCTGACCTCCCCTCTACCTCATGGGAGACCTTAAAACTATTCTTAATTGGACTTTATCTTGCTCTAAACACTATTCCCGTTGTCGTGTATATGTACACTGACTGGAGATGATCAGCCATGATCACATTGAATGGCGGTGCTGGCTCGAAGGGCCGAATGGCCAACTCCTGCACCTATTGTCGATTGTATAATAAAGAACTGCAGATGCTGGTGAAAAATCGAAAGTAGACACTAAAAAGCTGAAGTAACTGTACACTGGATGGCTAGACTGTAATCACCTATAGTCTTTCCGTTGACTGGTTCACGTGATAAACTAAACTCAAACTGAATCTAAAATCAGTCCTGCTTTTACCGAATAGCAGCGTCATTTGTTATTGAAAGAGGTCTTGCGTGCGATATTATTTTATAAAAATCGAAAAGGTGGGGCAAAATTAGTTTCAGCAGATTATTCTTGAAATTAGACAACTAAACAAAACCAGTAGTTTAAATAACAAATGGCAAGCCAGAATGACAGCTGTCGGTGACACAGCTGGATGGAGGAACTTGCTATCTTTGCCCCGCTTAAGCAGGGATACTGAACATCAATCATCATCAGATCTCACCGACACAATATATGCTTATTTATGCAAAACAGTTTGTGTGGAAGTCATTGACATACTCAAGAAATCGAATGGATTTTTGCGTGACTAAAGCTGCAATTCTCCAGAGTAAACATAGGGTTCCTGGAACACACTGTCAGGGGTGGTGGAGGACGCAGATACGATGGTGACCTTGACGAGGCTTTTAGATAAGACACATGGATATGCTGGAGTCATAGAGTCATACAGCGTAAAAACAGGCCCTTCAGCCCAACACGCCTCATCTATGCTAGTCCCGCCTGCCCACATCCCTCTAAATCTTTCCTATCCAAGTACCCGTCTGAATGTCTCTTAATCATTATGATAGTACCTGCCTCAGCTATCTCCTCTGGCAGGTCGCTCCAGACACCCACCACCCTTTGTGTACAAAAGTACACTTCATGTGGTATAAATCATGTGCAGGCAAATGAGATTAGTTTATCTTGACATCATGTTTGGAGCAGACATTGTGGGCTGAAGGGCTTGATGTTGTGCTGTTCTATGTTAGAAACACAGGAAACAGATGCAGGAGTAGGCCATTCAGCCCTTCGAGCCAGCACCGCCATTCAATGTGATCATGGCTGATGATCTAAAATCAGTTCCCCGTTCCTGCTTTCCCACCATATCCCTTGATTCCGTGAGCTCGAAGAGCTAAATCTAACTCTCTCTTGAAAAATGATTCCAAATGTTCTAAACTCTGTGATTCTAAGTGATTAGAAGTGATTCTAAATGTTCTAAACTCTCTCTTGAAAAATGATTCTAAATGTTCTAAATGATCGATGAGTCAGCTTATGCAGAAATCGACACATAGTGTAGTAGAGGAGTTCATTATGGAACGAGCCTCAGCTGCAAAGGTACTGGTATTGGTTTGATATTGTCATACTTGCTGAGCTACAGAGAAGAGCTTTGTGGTGCTCAGGGTCAGAGTCTTCCCCTTAGGGCGGCATGGAGCTGCCACCTTACAGCGCCAGAGACCGGGGGTTCAATCCTGACTACGAATGCTATCTGTATGGAGTTTGTAAGTTTTCCCTGCTGGTGTGGGTTTGCTTGGGGGCTCCAGTTTCCTCCTAGACTCCAAAAACATACAGGTTTCCAGGTCTGAAGAAGGGTCTCGACCCGAAATGTCGCCCATCCCTTCTCTCCAGAGATGCTGCCTCACCCGCTGAGTTACTCCAGCATTTTGTGTCTACCAGGTTTCTAGGTTATTTGGCTGCGGTACAAATTGTAAATTGCCCCTAGAGTGTATGATAGTGTTAGTATGCGGGGTGATCGCTGGTCTTGGCAGACTCGGTGGGTCGAAGGGCCTGTTTCCGTGCTGTATCACTAAAGTCTAAAAGTAAGGTCTAAAGGTTAGTCGTGACGGTACATAGATCAGTGTTGTGGGATGAGAGCTGCCCTGTGTTTGTCCACAAATAAATATCCATCCCACAATATGCCAAGCGACGAAGACTCACCATCATCACGTGCCTGAAGTTCCTTATTGTGGTGATCCGTTTTATTGTGATGATCTCTTTCTGCTCGTCCTCTTCGTCCTGACCGTCGTACCCCTCGTCCAGGCTCCCCTCGGCTCCCACACTCTCGTCTAAGATATTTGTCATGCGGTCTATCAAGTGCTCCAGCGGTGGACTGAGCTCCCGTTCCTCATTGTCCTTCAGGCCCCAGTCCAAGGCCTTGTAAACAAGGATCCCCACCGATTCGATCACCTGTTGAGGAATGGGTGCAAATGTCTGGGTTAGAAGCTATTGGTTTTGCAGATAGTGAAGATGGTTGTGAACGATTGCAGCAGAATCTGGATCGATTGGCCAGGTGGGCGGAGGAACGGTTGATGGAATTTAATACAGAGAAGTGTGAGGTGTTGCATTTTGGGACGTCGAACAAGGGCAGGACCTACACAGTAAATGGTAGGCCTCTGGGTAGTGTTGTAGAGTAGAGGGATATAGGAGTACAGGTGCAGGGTTCCTTGAAGGTCGAGTCGCAGGTGGATAAGGTGGTCAAAAAGGCTTTTGGCATTTTGGCCTTCATCAGTCAGAGTATTGAGTGTAGAAGTTGGGAGTTCATGTTGCAGTTGTATAAGATGTTGGTAAGACCACATTTAGAATATTGTGTTCAGTTCTGGGCACTATGTTATGGGAAAGACATTGTCAAGCTTGAAAGGGTTCAGAAAAGATTTACGAGGATGTTACCAGGACTAGAGGGTGTGAGCTATAGGGAGAGGTTGAGTAGGCTGGGTCTCAATTCCATGGAGCACAGGAGGATGAGGGGAGATCTTATAGAGGAATAGAAAATCATGAGAGGAATAGATTGGGTAGATGCACAGAGTCTTTTACCCAGAGTGGGTGAATCGAGGACCAGAGGACATAGGTTCAAGGTGAAGGGGAAAAGATTTAATAGGAATCCGAGGGGTAGCTTTTTCACACAAAAGCTGCCAGAGGAGGTAGTTGAGGCTGGGACTATCCCATTGTTTAAGAAACAGTTAGACAGGTACATGGATAGGACAGGTTTGGAGGGATATGAACCAAGCGCAGCAAAGTGGGACTAGTGTAGCTGGGACATCGTTGGCCGGTGTGGGCAAGTTGGGCCGAAGGGCCTGTTTCCACACGGTATCACTCTATGACACACATCCACACTGTAGAAACAAGGAACGGCACATGTTGGTTTACCAAGTGCTGTAATTAACTCAGCAGCTCAGGCAGAAACCCTGGGGAACATGAATAGGTGACGCTTCGGGTTGGGACCGGTCTTCAGAATCAGTCTGAAGAAGGGTCCCGACCTGAAACGTCACCTATCTATGTTTGCCAGGCATGGCAAGGCTGAGTTACTCCAGCACTTGGCGTTAGCACCACCACACTGTGGCCATGCAAAGGTGGTTGGGAAGAGGCTGTTCGCCATCTCCTGCCTCTACTGTCGTTCAATGAGATCATCGCCGATCTGTAGCTCAATTCTACCTGCCTACCTTGGTTTTATAATGCTTCTTTCAGAAGGATATGGGCTGGTGTAGGAAAACGGGACTAACTCAGGAAGGTACATGGTTGGCATGGATAAGTTGGGCAAAGGGTCGGTTTCTACGCTGTACGCAGGAGGTCTGAAAACTAACGTCCAGGTTCAGGAGCACCTTCTTCCCAACAATCAGCAGGCTAGTAAACATCACAAGTTCCAAATGTGCTCTGAACTACATAGACCTGAGCCAGTGTTCTTGTCTTTGCACTATTTATGTTTGTTTTTTATATATACTGAACATATTTGGTTGTCTATTACAGTATTTACAGAGTACTATGCTTACATATATGTGGTGCTGCTGCAAGTAAGGATTCCATTGCTCCGTTTCTGGACACATGGCCAAGTTAATGGATATTTTTAAGATGGTAATTGATAGATTCTTGATTGGTAAGGGTGTAAGGGTTTATGAGGAGAAGGCAGGAGAATGGGATTGAGAGGGAGAAATACATCAGCCACAATTGAATGGCAGAGTAGACATGATGGACCGAATGGCCTAATTCTGCTCCTGTAACATGAACTTATGACAACAAAACACTCATGACTTGAATCTTTCAGATATTTCATAACAGATTGAAATGTTTAAAGTGGGTGAATCAACACACTGTATTGCTTGCGAAGATTAGAGATTTGCAGATTATTTTTAACATGATCTGAACAATTTCCTTGCGGGACTCTGTATAAAAATGTTTTAAAAATCTAAAAATAGACTGAATAACACGTGGGGTTAAATGGGCATGTTCAGTACAAAGCAGGCTACTGTTCTACTGCTTTTCCTGCTTCAGAATGATTGCATGGTTATCCATTCACCGGAGCCTGGTCAAAATTATATTGCCTATGACTCCTCTGATCTAACAAACATTCTCGAGGGAGAGGGAGAGGGAGAGGGAGAGGGAGAGGGGAGGGAGGGAGAGGGAGAGGGTGAGGGAGAGGGAGAGGAGAGGAGAGGGAGAGGGAGAGGGAGAGGGAGAGTGACGAGAGGAGAGGGAGAGGAGAGGGGAGAGGGAGAGGGGAGAGGGAGAGGAGAGGGAGAGGAGAGGGAGAGGGAGAGAGAGGGAGAGGGAGAGGGAGAGGGAGAGGGGAGGGAGAGGGAGAGGGAGAGGGAGAGGGAGAGGGGAGAGAGGAGAGGGAGAGAGAGGGAGAGGGAGAGGGGAGAGGGAGAGGGAGAGGGAGAGGGAGGGAGGGGAGAGGGAGGGGAGAGGGAAGGGGAGGGGAGGGAGGGGAGGAGGGAGAGGGGGAGGGAGAGGGAGAGGAGAGGAGAGAGGGAGAGGGAGAGGGGGAGAGGGGGGAGGGGGGAGGGGAGGGGGAGGGGGAGGGGGAGGGGGAGGGGGAGGGGGGGGGGGAGGGGGGAGGGGGGAAGGGGGGGAGGGGGGAGGGGGAGGGGGAGGGGGAGGGGGAGGGGGAGGGAGGGGGGAGGGGGAGGGGGAGGGGGAGGGGAGGGGGAGGGGGAGGGAGAGGGGGAGGGGGAGGGGAGGAGGGAGAGGGGAATTCCTTCGAATTGGTGTGGGCCACTCATTGGTATTGTTATAATATTATCACCTTTACTGAAATATTGTGAAAATCGGTGTCTTATGCACCATCTGGAAAAGTCATATCATAAGAGTGCAACAAGTAATGTAAAAGAATAAACTAAACGGTTCATATAATATCGATGTTACAGATACAGAGAAAGTGCAGATTTTTAAAAAGTTCGAAGCCTACCCCATTTTCTTAAACTGTGGCTCCTGGTTCTGGACTCCCCCAACATCGGGAACATATTTCCTGCCTCTAGCATGTCCAATCCCTTAATGATCTTATATGCTTCAATGAGATCCCCTCTCATGCTTCTAAATTTCAGTGGGTGTGGCGAGGATGTTTCCACTAGTGGGAGAGGGGAGAGTCTAGCACCAGAGGGCACAGCCTCAGAATAAAAGGACATACCTTTAGTTAGGAGATATGGGGCAATTTCTTTAGCCAGAGGTTGGTGATATGTGTCATTCATTGCAACTGATGGCTGTGGAGGGCAAGATTGACAGGTTCTTGACTAGTAGAGGGCGTCAAGCGTTACGGGGAGAAGGCAGGAGGATGGGGTTGAGAGGGGAAAATAGATCAGCCATGGCTGAAGGACGTAGTAGACTTGATGGGCCAAATGGCCTAATTCTGCTACTATGACATGAACATAACCCATCAAATTCCTCCAACACTTTATTTTTTATTCCTGACATCCTTAGATGTTATTAACTGTTGATTTCTGTGTGAAAGCAACTCATTTGTACGATGGTCGCACTATACTACCTGCATCACCTTCCCACCGACACGCCAGACCTTTCTCCTCTGCCTGCAGGAGGTTCATTTATCAGCCATCCAGCCACATTCAAATACTACAAGGATCATTTACCAGAAGTGTACTGCCCACCTCTTGTCCTTGTTATATTTTCTATTCATGTTTTTCCACTACTGTCTTGTTTTTTGTATTCTTCTTTCTGTTGGACATTTTGCATAATGTATGTTCTTGTGTGTTGTCGATGTACCTGCGTTGTTGTCAGAAGCAAGACTTCAATGTACCTGTACCTCACCTGTCCATATGACAATAATCAGAGAAATCGTCATAAACATAATCAAAGACTTGTCCCACCCCGGTCATTCCATCTTCTTCCCTCTTTCATCGGGCAGAACCCCTCTCCCGTCAGCCAAAAGGTATGAAACCTGAAAGTGCGCACCATTAGACTCAGGAACAAACATCTTTCCCTCTGGCTCCTGAACAGTCCTTCCATAAGCTAGGGTTGTATCCGATTCACCTCTAACTCATTGCGGACATTGGACTTTGTCTCTGGAACTGCTGAGAACTATATTCTAGGAATGTTACAATATGTACCTTCAGCGGCGCTGCAGTTCTGCCACTGGCCGTGTGTGCGACTTTGGCGCCTTTGAGAGGGGGCGGGTATAAAATGCGATTTTTCTCCAGACTATTCAAATTGACTTTGAACGGACTGTTTAGTTGCTGAAGAAAAATCGCTTCGATTGCCGTTTTATTATTAAAATTAGCGCTGGATAATTTAATAGCAGTAGTAAATTAAAAATCATCTTCTAATACAGTCAATGCCGACAACAGGACGGATCTCACGTAGGGGACAAGGCAGGGTACACCGTTTATTTTTTCATTTAAACTTGCTTCTTAGGATGCCTTTAATCAAAATTTCATGTTGCGAAAAGGTGACTTAGGACCCATACAAACAGGCAGTGTTTTTCCTGCCGATATGGGGTTTAAATTCACCGCAACCGCAATGTTCCAATCAATCGCGTTCCACAAAAACCCACTCGCAAGATGATTAAAATGGCCATTCATTTACAGGGAATTAAACATTAAATTCCTTCCATTTGGCCTATAAATTCATGACAATGAGATTTAAAAATCATGTTATATTGTGAATTCTTGTGTGAATGTTATTTGGACACTTAGGCTTTTTAAAAATGTTAACCTTTTCTTAGGAAATGGATAGATGTTTAGATCTAGTAATTGAATTTTGTAATTAGCTACAATTAGGTAACTAACTAATTATATGCTTTAATTTCAGGTCATCCAAGTACGATTGTTTCATATTTGTTTCAGAATGCTTCAATCTATAATAACTGAAAATTTCATTCAGTTCTCTTAATTTTTAAGAAAGTTATGGGCTTTTGACTGTCTTTGATCACAGCTTTTGTGTTAAGTCAATGGAAAAGCAGTAGGGAACAATATGCTAATTTCTGAGTATGAAAATGGCCATGACTTTTTTAATATTGAAGATATGAAAGTGAATTAGGTGTCAAATTAAACTTCTTTTTATGCTTTATCTGATGGGATAAATTGCAGACTTGATATTTTTCAATCTCAAAATTTTGTAACATTGCTATACATTCTGTATTTTCCCCTTTGCTCTACCTACTGTACTGTACTGAACTGATCGTTTCTATACATGGTATATTTGGTCTGTTTGGACAGCGTGCAGAGAAAAGCTTTTCACTGTACCTTGGTACATGTGACAATAATAAATCTAAACCTAATAAACTCAACTTAACTTATAACATTAGGAGGGGCAATAGATTATGAACCCTCCCCCCCCCCCCCCCCCCCCCCCCCAGATCATGGTAACATTCAGGATATCTGTTGCCAGGAGTGTTTTAGTCAGCGAGATGGGAATGTGTGGGACTAATGGCAAATAACTCAACTGCCCAGCAAATTATGTTGCTTTGCAAAAAGGGCAATTGGATTGGTTAGCATTGGCATCAAGAATCATGCAGGGGTCACGAGAGGGGCAAAGGTGAGAGGCGCTAAGTTTAAAGATGTGTGAGACACGTTTTCTTTTCACAAAAAGAGAGGTGGGGAGGGGTGGGATGTGTGGAACGTGCCACCAGGAGTGGAGGCAGATACAAGTGTCATTTAAGAGGCTTTTAAGGCATGCATATGGCTATGTAGGGACTGGAGGGATATAGATCATATTTAGACAGATGGAATTAGTTATCTTGGCATCATGTTCACCACAGACATTGTGGGCCAATGTGCCTGTTCCAGTGACGTTCTATGTTCTTGGAGTCCATTTAACCCAGAGTTGGTCATGATAGAATAATGAGTGGTGATCTCATTAAAACAAACACATTCTAACAGTTTGCCACGGTGTGTGCAGGGATGATGTTTTCCCCTGGCTGTTAGAACCAAGGGTCAGTATCTTAGAATTGATGTGGGCCACTCATTGGTGTTGGTATAATATTATTGCCTTTTCTGAAATACTGCGAAAATCTTTGTCTTATGTGCCATCTGGAAAAATCGTATCATATAAGAGTACAACAAGTAATGTAAAAGAATAAACTAAACAGTTCATATAATATCGATGTTAGAGATACAGAGAAAGCGCAATTTTTTTTTAAGTTCGAGGGCCACAACGTGGTAGATTGGAAGATCAGGAATACATCCTTCACATACGAGAGGTCTGTTCAAGAGTCTGACAACAAGAGTCAGGACAGAGGTGGGAGGAAGTGGATTCATCAGAGGGTGGCGAGTCTTAGGGATGCATTATCTAAGAGTACTGCTGAGGTTCAGTGGCTCAGTACATTCAAGATGGAGATATTAATTAAGGGAATAATAAAATACAGGGCTAGTGCCGGAAAATTGTTGTTAAAAATCCTTATAGAACATGGAAGGGGGCAGGTCAGGAAAAGGCCCTTTGGCCCACAATGTCGGTGTTGAACACAATGTCAAGTTAAACTAATCTCTTTTGCCTGCATATGCTCCATGTCCCTCCATTCCCTACATATCCATGCACCCATCCAAAAGCCTTTTAAATGCCACTATCGTATCTGTCTCTACCACCATCCCCGGCAGCACGTTCCAGGCACCCACCACTCTCGTTGTAAGCAATTACCCCGCCCATATCCTTTAAATTTTGCCCCTCTTGTCTTAAAGCTATTACCCTCCAGAGTTTGACATTAAAATGTTTTTAAAAATATTTATTTTATTAGAAGCAATTGTACAAAGAGAAAGTAATCGACATAACAATTGTACAATTTTCGTACTGCTTCAATTTTAACATTTTATAAACTAAAAACTAAATCGGAAAAAAAGGGAAAGAAAGATGAAAAGAAAAAGAAGAAAGAATTTCGAGAAAGACACGAAAAAGAAAAAAGAAAACACCCCAGAACTAACGAAGAGGTGAAATAAGCGGAGATATATCCCACTGCTCTTCCATACACCCACTCACCCCACCCTAGACTTTGACATTCCTACCCTGAGGAAAAAAAATGTCTACTGTATACTCCAAAATTACCTCATAATTTTATTCTCTGGGATGTTTCCTGGAATGGATTGTCATCATAACTAGATAGGCTGGTATTATTCTCACTAGAGTACAGGAAGCTGAGAGGATGATCTTATAAAAGTTTATAAAATTATGAGGAGCTCAGACAGGATAGACAAACACGGTCCTCCTCCCAGGGCACCTGATTCTGGAATGCAGAGGGCCAGGTTTAAGGTGAGGGGGATGAAACGTAAAGAAGATCTGAGGTGTACACACAGGGTGATGGTTCCCTGGTATGAGTTGCCAGAGGAAGTAATAGAAGCAGATCCAATTGCAACGTTAAAAAGGCATCTGGACAGGACAGGGAGGGTTACAGGCCTAATGCAGGTAAATGGGATTAGCATAGATAGGCAGCACAGTTAGCATAGACGAGTTAGGTCAAATGTGGCCGTTTCTGTACTGACCGATTCCATGATTCAGGGAGAGGAGTGGAGAGCAAGTTTGCCACAAGGAAGATGTACATGGAGGATGGTCAGTTGCAACTAATATGCTTTCATTCTATCTCAATATTTTGCAACTTTGCAGTCATTAGTTTTGAATGCCTGCAATTAATCAATCGCCACTTCCTTTCTGGGAATATTGATATCACTACTTGTAGCCAACAATTCTCTTTAAGGTGAAAGAAAGAACTTGTAATTGTGTAAAGCATTGAATGACAACAGAACAGCCCAAGGCAGTTCAGTGACAACCATATTACTATGGGTTTGGAAACATAGAAACTCCCACGAAGTGCATGATATAAAGTTCCGTGGAGACACACAAGACTGCAAGATGTTGAAACCAGCCCAGGTGAAGGCTCCGACTGACAATTTCCCAATCTATAGATGCTGCCTGACCCGCTGAGTTCCCCCAGCAGATCGCTTGTTGATAAACCTCCATGTATAGGACTGCTGGTTGAATCCAGGACTCACATAGTTAGCAGGTTAATGAGGTGGCAGAAGATGTGTGACACAGTGGTGCAGTGGTAGAGTTGCTGCCTCACAGCGCCAGGGCCCAGGGTTCGACCCTGACTACGGGTGCAGTCTGTACGGAGTTTGCACGTTCTCCCTGTGAACACATAGGGTTTTTTCCAGATGCTCTGACTGGGTTTCCTCCACGTTCCAATGACGTACAGGTTTGAAGGTTAATTGGCTTATTTACATTGTCCCTAGTGTGTAGGATAGAACTAGTTAGTGTATGGGGCATTATTGGTCGGCACAGACCCGATGGGCCAAAGGGCCCATTTCCACACTGTATCTCCAAACTAAACAAAAGACAGCGAGCAGAACAGGGTATCTAAATGAATTAGGTTTAGGTTTATTATTGTCACTAGTAAAGAGGTACAGTGAAAAGATTGTTTTGCATGTTACGCAATCAAACCAGATTATACTATACTGTATATACATACAATCGCGCCAAACTCAAGTACAATAGGTCAGAGCAAAGGGGAAGATGCACAGTGCAGAATGTAATGCACCAGTTCCAGAGACAAAGTCCAATGTATCCAATGGAGTAGAAAGAGGTGATTCAGACAGTACCCTAGCGTATGAAGGGCCATTCAGAAACCTGATTAGGGAGGATATGAACAATGGTGTGTGCAACGAGCTGGTCTCTTTGGGGACTCGCCCGTTCACTATATTTATCAATGACACTCAATGGACACAATAACACAAAGGGCCACCAAGTAACCAGATTTGTCCTCAACACAAAGATTGATGTCTCTGTAAACCCTGGGGATGAGAATATAAAATTCCATGGAGACATTGACTAGATGAATGGAGTGGGTGAATCAGCTGCATCTCCACATGGGGAAATGGAGGCCATCTACCACAGAGAAGAAAGGATGGGCGAGGTATCGCATCATATGTTGACTATTTTCTTCAGTGCTACTATGTTGAAGATGGATTTATTTTCCCCCAAAGCAAGAATATCTGTGTATTTCAGATTATTTTGCCCCATTCTAGAGATATTAACGCAGACATGCTGCAGTGGGTCACAGGGAGAACGAGCAAACTCCGTAAAGACAGCATCCCAACCCGGGTCTCTGGCACTGTGAGGCAGCAACTCTACCGCTGCGCCACTTCTTTTGACAGGTAACTTAAACTAAATAGTCCTGGTACCCTCAATTACTGGTTGTTCTCAGAGGAAAAAAAAAACAGGTCTACCCAGTTCTAAGCATGGATTCATGGAACTGCAGCTGCTGGTTTACAAAAATAGACACAAAGTGCTGGAATAACTCAGCGGGTCAGGCAGCATCTCTGGAGAACATGGAGAGATGACGTTTGGTGTCGGAACCCTTCTTGTATCCTGATCCGAAACGGCACCCATACATTTGCTTCAGAGATACTGCTCGACCCGCCGAGTTACTCCAGAGCTTGTGCGCCTTTTTCTCTGCTCAATGCAAATCTGGATTGGTATATCCCTTGGGTAATAGTCTTCCACCCCAACCCAGCCCCACAATGGACCCTGACCCACGCACCTTCCCTGACCGATGTCCTGCCCAGTTTCCCCACAGCAGGTCCCAACTGCCTCACCTTCCTAGTCCCAAAGTCCCAGCAGTCCTCCTGATCCCACTGCATCCCAATGCCCATCCAGGGCACCTTTTCCAACTGCACTGAATTTCAGAGCTGCCTGAAGACTTTTCCCTCAGCTCCTGCAGCTTTGGAGGGAATGTGACGAAGGGACGATAGAAGTTCACCAAAAGTGCAAGGCACCAAAATGAATGGAGGGAAGGCCAGTTTGCCAGTGAAGAAATTGTAGACAAAATAAACTCAAAATGATGGAAGGGGAGTGTATCATAATGGTAGCATACCATAGATCGCTCTGATAAAAAAGTTAGAAAATTCAGTGATGCAAAAATTAATGAAAAGCAAACCTGAAAAACTAGCTTGTTTTGTAGACAAGCCGATTAAAAAACTGGTTCACCTACAATATTTTGTCAAATAATACGGGTTTGGTTTGGCACTCTTATAGCATTTAAAATACATTTGAACAGGTACATTGATAGGAAAGGTTTATTCACCGTGGAAACAGGCCCTTCGGCCCAACTTGCCCACACCGACCAACACGTCCCAGCTACACAGTCCCACCTGCCTGCATTTGGCCCATATTCCTCTAAACCTGTCCTGTCCATGTATCTGTCTATGTTTCTTGAACGTTTAGATAGTACCTGCCTTAACTACCTCCTCCGGCCGCTCATTCTATACACCCACCACCCTTTGTGTGAAAAAGATACCCCTCAAATTCCTATTAAATCTTTCCCCCTCACCTTAAACCCATTACCTGGAGCTATTAGCCAAGGTATGAACCTATTAGCCTGCATATGGGCCAAATGCAAGCAGGTGGGACTAGCATAGATGCATATTGGTCGATGTGGGCAAGTTGGGTCGAAGGGCCTGTTTCCACGCTGTATGACCTGATGTGAACATTCCGTGGACTCACAACTCCAGACTGCGTAAAGTTGGGAGGGAGCTGTCAAGATGGCAATGCGAAGTTCGGGTGCAGGCATCACAGGCGGGCAGAAGCCATGTGCAATTGACCAGCTCGCAAACTACCCACCGCCCAGCCTGTCCGCACCATCTGTGGAAGACCATGCACTCCCACACTGGCCTCATTGGTCACCTCAGTCGTTGGAGAGGAACACGTCACCCTCAATGCTTAGAAGGGATCGGACGAGCAGAATTAGGCCATTCAGCCCATCGAGTCTACTCGGCCATTCAATCAGGGCTGATCTGTCTTTCCCTATCAACCCCATTCTCCTGCCTTCTCCCATCTCCAAGGGGATGTCTGTGGAGCCTCCTGCACCGTTGGGATGCTTCATTGACCACTAGCGTCCAGGACTGGACGTGACAGGAATGCAGGGCTTGAACCTGATCCACTGCTTGAGGGGTGGCTTGGCCCTATCTGCGGCTTGCTGCTATACCCAGCACACGCGTCCTGTTTTGCAGATCCATCACGTTGGCATCTGGTCATTTTTCAGGTGGGCCGAGTGATGCTTCTGCACTTCTGATTTAAATGGGCCTCATCCCTTGGCTAATACAAGTCTGCTCGTACTAAAGGTCTACGACACTTCCTTGAGATTTCAGTTCATAAGTTTGTACGTTCTAGGAGCAGAATTAATCCATTCGGCCCTTCGTCTACTCCATCATTCAACCATGACTGACATATTCTTTCCCCCCAGCCCCACTCTCCGGCCTTTTCTCCATAACCCCCCTCACACCCTTACTCATCAAAAATCTGTCAATCTCCGCCTTAAAAATATCTATTGACTTGGCCTCCACAGCCTTCTGCAGCAATGAATACCACACACTAAAAAAATTCCTCCTCATCGCCTTTCTACAGGTACGTCCGTTAATTCTGAGGCTATGGACTCTGGTCCTAGAGTCTCCTACTAGTGGAAACGTCCTCTCCACATCCACTCTATCCAGGCCTTTCACTGCTGGACTTCTGTTGATGATCTACCTCATCCAGTTGGATGATTCCCACTGGATCAACACAGATCCAGTGGGATGAACAAGTAGTGGTGAGACAGCAGCACAGCGGTGGCGTTGCTACCTTACCGCGCCAGAGACACAGGTTCGATCCTGACTACGGGTGCTGTCTGTACCGAGTTCGTACGTTCTCCCCGTGACCGCGTGGGTTTTCTTCGGGTGCTCTGGTCTCCTCCAAGATGTCCAGGTTGTAGGTTAATTGGCTACGGTAAAAATTGTTCTTAGCATGTAGAACTAGTGTACGGGTAATCGTTGGTTGTTGTGGACGCGGTGAGCCGAAAGGCCTGTTTCCACTCTGTATCTCTAAAAAAGAAAATCTAGTGATCAAGCTTCCTGCCGTTGGCCTTAACTGAAGTCTGGTATTATTGCACTCACGAATGGCAATGGATAGCACACAAAACGAGGCTTTTCATTGTATCTCAGTGCCTGACAATAATAGAACTTTAGAGACACAGTGTGGAAATAGGCCCTTCGACCCACCGAGCCAACCCATGATCATCCCGTACACTAGCACTATCCTACCCAATAGGGACAATTTACTTTTTTGTTAACAATCAAAGTCAATTACCCTACAAATCTGTACGTCTTTGGAGGGTGGGAGAAAACCAGGGAAAACGTGTAAACTCAGTATAGACAGCACCCGTAGTCAGGAAGGAAACCAGATCTCTGGCGCTGCAAGGCAGCAACTCTACCGTTGCATCACTGTGTTGCCCCTCAATACTAATAGTCTTGCAGTTATTGACTTGGTATTGTTACACTAATGTATGGTATAATATGATTGGATTGCATGCAAAACCAAGTTTCGCACTGTATCTTGATATAATTAACAATAGCAAGCCAATACCAATATTCTTGATATTGATATTACATCCAATTGATATTGATACCAATATCCCACTGAGTTACTCCAGCATTTTTGTATCTATTTCCAATAGTCTTGCAGTTGGCTTTCGATTGGTGTGACTAATCAGTCTGAAGTAGGGCGCGAACTCGAAACGTCACCCATCGAAGATCTTTCAGAGACGATGCCCGACCTGCTGAGTTACTCCAGCACTGCGCATCTTTTTTTATGTGTGCCAGCACCTGCAGTTCCTTGTTTATAGATCCATAAGGTGTTGCCTGGACTGGAGGCCTGGGAGAGATTGGAGCAAAGGAGGCAGAGGGATGATTTTACGGAGGTTTATAAAATTAAGAGCGATGTAGATAGCAGCAGTTTTTTTCCCCATGGTAGAGGAGTCAAAAAAAGAGGGCATGAATTTAAGGTTTTGGGGGGGAGGGGGATTTTAAAAATGATCGGAAGAGAAACCTTTTCCTCACAGGGTACGATGCCAGAAAAAGTGGTAGAGGCAGATATAATTACAATGTTTAAAAATACATTTGGACAGGTACACAGATATGAAAGGTTTAGGGGAATATGGGTCACAATATGAGAATATGCAGGCAAATGGGATTAGCATGGTTAGACATCTTGGTTGATGAGTTGGGCCAAAGGGCCTGTTCCATATTATATACCCTGTGAATCTATGAATCTAAATCAAGGAAAAATCCTATTTCCCTGTTTAGTTCAGTTTAGAGATACAGCATGGAAGCAAGTCCCTCGGACCAAAGAGTCCGCACTGACCATCGATTCCCGCACACTGACACTATCCTGCACACACTCGGGACAATTTACAATTTTACTGAAGCCGATAAACCTATAAACCCTGTACGTCTTTGGATTGTGAGAGGAAACCAGAGCACCCGGAGAAAACCCACACGGTCACAGGGAGAACATACAAACTCCACACAGACAGCACCCAAAGTCAAGATTGCACCTGGGTCTCTGGCGCTGTAAGACAGCAACTCTACCGCTGAGCCACCGCGTTCTTGCAGCTGTGTAGTTAGGGCTCAAGATTCACTGTCGACTGCTGCAGGGAATTTTATTAATCCTGGTACATGGGAAGATAATGACAGATAACACTGAAATTTTATTCATTGGCTTCCCCCTTGAGGGAAACGAGAAACATTTGTCCATTGGACCTCATTAATGGAGGGAATAGTCAGCCCAAGATACTTGTGTGAGTAGATTTACTCTGGCAGCAATGTCTGTGGGGGCTGGAGGGAGCATTCCTTCCATTAGGAACAAAGTTAAAGTCAGCTTTCTTTGAGATCATTCTGTTCCACTCAGCTCTAGGGAAAATGAGATGCCACACATAATTACATCAAATTAACAGCAGTGAAACAGGTCAGCAATACAGCTGGTTCTGTCTCCTTCATGTCCCCACACCCTTTAACTCAGAGTCATAGAGTCATCAGCTCAACTTGCCCACACCGGCCAACATGTCCCATCTACACTAGTCCTACCTGCCTGTATTTGTCTCGTATCTCTCTAAACCTGTTCTATCCATGTACCTGTCCAAATGTTTCTTAAACGTTGCGATAGTACCCGTCTCAACTACCTCCTCCGGCAGCTCGTTCCATACACCCACCACGTCAGACCGTAGGACATTGGAGCAGAATTAGGCCATTCAGCCCATCAATTCCAATCTGCCATTCAATCATGACTGATCTATCTTTCCCTTTCAACCCCAGTCTCCTTGCCTTCTCCCCATAATCCCTGACACCCTTACTAATCAGGAATCTGTCAATCTCCGCTTTAAAAATACCCGATGACTTGGCCTCCACCGCCATCTGTCGCAATGAATTCCACACATTCACCACTCTCTGGCTAAAGAAATTCCCCTCATCTCCATTCTAAAGGTACGTCCTTTTATTCTGAGGCTGTGCCCTCTGGTCCTAGACCGTCTCCTTACTGGAAATCCTTTCAATGTCCACTCTACCTTGGCCATTCATTGGCAGTATCTTTATGAACACCAGCAACTCTGGAGCGAAAGATTGAGGACTAACTTGAAATACTGTGCTTGTTTCCACGTTACATTCGGAGCTCAGAACAGCGAGAGTTGGCGAGTGTAAGAGATAAGCAACAAATCCCCATAAATCACATTTGCTTCTCCATTCAATGGATCCAACAATGTCAGTATTTTTATTGTAGAAACAAGGAACTACACATGCTGGTTTACAACAAAAGACGACACAAAGTGCTGGAGTAACTCAGCCGGTCAGGCAGAATCCTTAGAGAACATGGATAGGTGACGATCTGGGTCAAGACCCTTCTTTGGGCTGAAGATGTCAGCATTTTTATTGTTCATCCTTAACCAACCATGCACTGAGGAAACTGTTCAAGGTGATGCACGTGGATCTATCGACAAAGAACCACTTCAGCGAAGGTATAAATGAAGCAAATTATGTTATTCTAGAAACACAAAGTGCTGGAGTAATGCAGCGTGTCAGGTAGCATCTCTGAAGGACACGGATAGGCGATGTTTTAGGTCGGAAGTGGCCCGATCCAAAAAGTTGCCTATCTATGTTCTCCACAGATGCTACCAGACCCGCTGAGTTACTCCAGCACTTTCTGTCTATTTTTTGTAAACCAGAATCTGCAGTTCCTTGTGATATGATCAACATTACTCTAAACTTCTTTTGGTTCCCTACATTCCCCAGTGGTTATGGTGGGACTTGAAATTACCTTTAGAGCTACAGTGCGGAGATAGGCCCTTCGGCCCACTGAGCCTGCGCAGACCAGCAACCACCCGTACACTAGCTCTATCATCCACACTCGGGACAATTTACAATTTTACTGAAGCCAATTAACCAACAAACCTGTGCCTGTTTGGAGTGTGGGAGGAAACTGGAGCACCCGGAGAAAACCCATGCGGTCACAGGGAAAATGTATAAACTCCCTACAGACAGCACCCATAGTCAGGATGGAACCTGGGTCGCTGGTGCTGAAAGGCACCAGTCTTACCACTGTGAGCAGTTTGGACCCCATACCTACAGATGTGCTGGCTTTGGAGAGGGTCCAGAAGAGGTTTACGAGAATGATCCCAGGAATAATTGGGTTAACCTATGATGATCGTTTGACGGCACTGGGCATGTACTTGCTGGAGTTTAGAAGGATGAGGGGCCTCAATGAAACTTACCGAATAGTGCAAGGCCTGGATAGAGTGGAAGTTTAGTCTAGAGACACAGCGCGGAAACAGGTCCTTTGGCCCACCGGGATTGCGCTGACCAGTGATCCTCGCAGATTAACACCATCCTACGCACACTAGGGCAATTGTGTTTTTATATTTACCAGGCCAATTTATCTGCATACCTGTACGTCTTTAGAGTGTGGGAAGAAACCAAAGATCTCGGAGAAAACACACGTGGTCACGGGGAGAACGTACAAACTCCATACATCCGACATATGTAGTCGGGATCTAATCCGACTCTACAGTGCTACAAACGCTGTAAGGCAGCGCTGCGCCACCGTGCCGCCCCAAGTGGTGAGAAGATGTTTCCACTCATGGGAGAGTCTAGGACTAGAGGCCATAGCCTCAGAATAAAAGGATGTACCTTTAGAAAGGAGATGAGGAGCAATTTCTCCAGTCAGAGGGTGGTGAATCTGTGGAATTTATTGCCACAGTCGGCTATGGAGGCCGGTGGATATTTTAAGGTGGAGATTGACAGATTCACGATTAGTAAAGGTGTCAGGGGTAATGGGGAAAATGGGGTTGAGTGGGAACAATAGATCAGCCATGATTGAATGGCTGAGTAAACTTGATGGGCAGAATGGCCTAATTCAGCTTCTCGAACTTACAAATGTATTCAGATATTGATCTTCCCTGGATTTAACCGGCTCTCTCCTTAGGGGACATGGGAGAAAACAAGAAAAGAATGAAGACAAAAAGTGGCCAAGAAATGTTCTTGGTCGGAAGGATAAAGGAGAATCCTACAAAAAAAAAAACAGGTATACATTGAAACAAGAAAGTAGCTACGAAGGAAGCAAGTTCCCAGAAGGATTATCTATGCACGGCATGGCAGAGTTGCTGTGCCACTGTTCATCGCTTCCTCCCACATCCCAAAGTCGTGCAGATTGTAGTTTATTCGGCCTCCTACTGCATATGTATTGGACGAGAAAGTGGAATAATATAGAACTAGTGTGAACGGGTGATCGATGGTCGACGTGCTCGGTGGGCCACAGAGACTGCTGTGTCTTCAACAGAAAAGGCAGCATCCTATCAAAATCCCTCATCATTTCAAAGATCCACTAATGGTTCCTGGCAGCCTTCTCTATTCTACCAATGAGGAATTCTGCCCACTTCCTCGACGTTTAACGTTTTAAAAACAGACGCCAGAGAACAACATTTCGAGAAGTAGTTGCATAAATTCACTTAGCAGATTCCCAGAACTTTTCCCCAGACAGATTATCCTGCAGTTCAGCCCTGTCATAGAACACAGAACAGTACTGCACAGGAACAGGCCCTTCAGCCCATAATATCCATGGCAAACCGCTTGTGAAGTTAAACAGACCTCCTCTGCCTGCACGGGATCCCCATCCTTCCATTCCCTGCATCAGCTTGAAAGGGTTCAGAAAAGATTTACGAGGATGTTGCCAGGACTAGAGGGTGTGCTCTATAGGGAGAGGTTGAGTAGTCTGGGTCTCTATTCCATGGAGCGCAGGAGGAGGAGGGCAGATCCTATAGAGGTGTACAAAATCATGAGAGGAATAGATCGGGCACAGAGTCTTTTACCCAGATTAGGGGAATCGAGGACCAGAGGACATAGGTTCAAGGTGAAGGGGAAAAGATTTAATAGGAATCCGAGGGGTAACTTTTTCACACAGACGGTGGTGGGTGAATGGAACAAGCTGCCAGAGGAGGTAGTTGAGGCAGGGACTATCCCATCGTTTAAGAAACAGTTGGACAGGTACATGGATCGGACAGGTTTGGAGGGTTATTGATAAAACGCAGGCAAGTGGGACTAGTGTAGCTGGGACATTGTTGGCCGGTGTGGGCGAGTTGGGCTGAAGGGACTGTATCACTGTATGACTCTATGCATGTGCCTATCTACAAGCCTCGTACACACTGCCATGGTACCCACCCCCTCCCCAGCAGCACGCACCACCCTGAGTAAAAAAACAAGCCGGACCATCTCCTTTGAGCTTTGCTAAGCCCGCTACTCCGCACGCCTCTCAATATATGCATTATCAAACATTTATCCTCCAGCGATTGGTCGAGAGAGCGTCTCGTGATTTGATATAATTTCACTATTTTAGAATGTTGGCACGCTGACACTCCAACGATGTACTATTTACAAAATGACATCACTTTTATGACGACGCATTTACTAATGTCGGGAAATCTGTCACAGCTCCGCGTGCATGTAACGGGAAAAAGCTCAGTGGCTTTCGTCGGGAGATCGCCCGCTGAAAGGGCTCATCTCCGCTCTCCCGCTTGCGCAGGGCAATAGTTTAACCAGAAACTCAAATAAGGCCAAGGATATTTTGTTTTATATTTGCGATCAAACATTTAAACAAGAATAATTTATATTTGTGATCAAACATTTAAACAAGAATAAATTAAGGTAAGCAATTATTCTTGTAAATGTTTGATCCCAAATATAAAACAAATATCCTTGGCCTTATTTCGAGTTTCTGGTTTAAACTATGGGCCTCGGTGCCTCCAAATAGTACTATTCACTTCGGGGCTGCGCCCCTCAGTGAATAGTACTATTTTGGAGGCACCTCTGCCCATAGTTTAACCAGAAACTCTCAAGCCCAATATATGCTTCTATCAGATTTCTCCTCAATATCTGTCGTTCTGATGAAAACAATCCAACCCTGCCCATTATCTCCCTGTAGCGAATAACCTCCAATCCACGCATCATTCTGGCCTGTAGAAACAACGAACTGCAGGTGCTGGTTTACATTAAAAAACACACAATTTGCCCGAGTAATTCAGTGGGTCAGGGAGCATCCCTGGAGAGCACGGATAGGTGACATTTCAGGTCAGGACCCTTCTTCAGAGTCTAGTAAACCTCTTCTACACCCTCTCCAGAGGATCCACATTCTTCCTATAATGGGACAACCAGAACTGCATGCAACACTCCACATGCAGCCGGACCAAAGTTCTGTAGAGCGGCATTATGTCGTCCCGAGCAGAAAGTGGGGTAGAACCTCTTCTGTCTAAAAAAGGGTTGCAACCCAAAATGTCATCCTTCCTTTTTCTCCAGAGATGCTGCCTGACCCACAGTTACTCCAGCATTTTGTGTTTATCTCCATGTCGTCCCTATTCTTACACTCACCAAATGACCATCGACCAGTGAAAGTAAACATACCATACACCACTTTTACCACTATTTACTGTGTTGCCATTGCCAAATGTCCAGTAGTTAAGTGTAATAACTAACTACCACTGATAATTTGATGCCAATCTCACCATTGCAGTAAGCACACGCTCGCATAAAGTTCCATACATGTATTCTTGCTCTACCCCCACCTAGTGCCATTCTTATTTTGCAACTGTGATTCGATGAAACGCGTTGCTTACCAATTTATTTAGACAATGTTTATAATTTGTAAATGGTCCCTCGTGTGTCGGATAGCGCTAGGGTGCGGGGTGATCGCTGGTCGGCACAGACTCAGTGGGATGAAGGGTCTGGTTCCATGCTGTATCTCTAAAGTCTAAATAGTATACATGGTATTCCGGCACACAGAGGGAGAGGAGATTCAATTTTGCCCGATGTCAGTAAACACACCATATTAATGCAGCCGTGTTGAAATTCCAAGCTGTGGTGCCATGCATCTCAATTAAACCGAACTACGCAAACAGCTGCAACACAGAGATGTCACTGTATTGAGCCTTCAGTTTCACTGCCTTGATCTTAAATTGGCAACGATACTCAAAGCTCCTGAGAGACAGTGGAATGAGAAACTGAAGAGGGTTATGTTAAGGAGGTGCGGAGAAGGTTGACCAGAATGCTGCCTGGATTAGAGATGCAGGGAGGGGGAACAGGGCGGCAAGGTGCCTCAGAGGTGGAGCTGCTGCCTTACAGTGCCAGAGACCTGGGTTCGATCTTGACGAGGGGAGCAGTCTGTACGGAGTTTGCACGTCCTCCCTGTGACCACGTGGGATTTCTCCGCGATCTCCGTTTTCCTCCCACACTCCAAAGACGTACAGGTTTGTAGGTTAATTGGCTTTGGTAAAATTCAAAATTGTCCCTAGTGTGTAGGATAGTGTTAGTATACGGGATGATCGCTGGTCAGCACAAACTCGGTGGGCCGAAGGGCCTTCAATGCTGTATCTCTAAAGTAAAGTCCAAAGACTAGGTCTCTTTTCTCTGGAATGCCCAAGGTTAAGGGGAGTATGTAAAATTATGAGAGGCATAGACTGATCATCAGAACCTTTTTCCGAGGATGGAAATATCAAAGGTGAGAGGGGCAAAGTTTAAAGGAGATATTCAGCGCAAGCTTTTTTTAACGCATAGAGGAAGGCAGAGACTTTTGGATAGGCACATGGAAGTGCAGGAAATGGAGGGATATGGATTTGTTGCAGGAAGAGTTGGTCTTGGCATCATGTTCGGCACAGATATAGTGGGCCGAAGGGCCTGTTCCTGCGCTGTGCTTGTCTAGTCTATGTCTAGGCTCAGTTTAGTTTAGTTTAGAGATACAGAGCGAAGATAGGGCCTTTGGCCCACCCAGTCCACACCGACCAGCAATCCCTTACACTATCCTTCACACACGAGGGACAATTTACAATTATTATACCAAGCCAATTAACCGGCAAACCTGTACATCTTTGGAATGTGGGAGGAAACCGAAGCAGCCGGACATCGGAGATCACAGGGAGAAGGTACAAACTCCGTACAGACAGCGCCCGTAATCAGGATCGAATCCGGGTGTCTGGCGCTGCAATGCAGCAACTGTACCGCTGCTCCACCGTGTCCCAAAACAAAGACACAGACCGTGCGGTCTCGGTCCGGGTCTGGGACTCGGTCAGTAACTGGTGGTTCCGAAATGGAGGTGTATCGTTGGGCAGAGATAAGTGGAAAAGGCTCTGCAACTAATCCAGTGTTCGGGATGGACATCAACTGCACAAAATATTACACATCCAGGAACAAGCGATCACCGCCTTCACGAACCGTGTTGCGAAAGCAAAAATCGCCGCACTCTCTTTTCGTGTTTCATATATTTAGAGTGAACGCGCAAGGCTGCGGGACAGTGGGGGTAACTCACTGGCTGCAGCTCACTCACATTGTGGGGAACCAACAACAACATTCACGGTGGGCGGAGAGATCTTTACAAAACACCAGGCTGGGTGCTGGGCAGCAGCTCCGAGCAACCATTTCCTCCGGCACAAAACTAATTATTGCAGCGGTGAGTCACACCGTGCACAGCTGATGCCTGACGTGCTCGGATAACATTCTTCATTGACTGAACTTGGATTCCATTTCCCAACCTTGCACGGGGCAAGGTTTTACTGAAGGACCACTTGTTCCCTCAGCAATGCTCTTTAACTCCATGCAACCTAATAAAACTAGTATAAAGTTGCTGAACTGCTGCCTCATTGCTCTGCTCACTATTATTAATGCAGAACAAAGGCGAGCTTTAAAATTAACTTTTTGAACTACTGCAATACTTTGATAAGTAAATACATCACACATTCACCTCCATTGTTTTTTATATTTCATGGAAAAGGCCAGCATCATTTCCCTTTCAAATGAAGCATCTGTTGCTATCGTTTTTTTCAACACTTGTCTCTGAAAGTTGGTATTTATTTAGAAACATCATTTCCATTTGCCACCCTAGTTGTCCTGCCAGTTCCACTGTTCGCATCCATATATTCCTTTGTCATCATCTCGTCCACAGCCAACAATGGACCATTGTGGGCTCCACCCAGTGGCGGACCGGGTCTAAAAATATTGGTTGCCAGGAGACAAAGGGGGCTCACTTCATCAGGGGCCCACTTGCCATCGGGCAAGCTGACACGCTGGCCAGTCCACCACTGGCTCCACCTTTCCAAGGTCATCAATGCCAGTGCTGATTTTTTCTGCACCTTTTCATACCTACCTCTCATCCCGCATGTCTACATCTGAAGATGGGTCTAGACCCGAACCGTCACCGGTTCCTTTTCTCCAGAGATGCTGCCTGACCTGTTGAGCATAGTGTATCTAACATTATTTCCATGTCAATTGAGTGCTGCTGTCTGCCAGCCAAAATCAGTCGTGGGACCCACCCTTATCAATAAGAGCGACACAGCTGGTGAAGCTGCCGATTCATAGCGCCAAAGATCCAGGCCCGTTCCTCAGCTCGGGTGCTGCCGTTATGGAGTTTACAGGTTCTCTCTGTAACCGCGTGGGTTTCCGCCGGGTGCTCCGGGTTCCACCCACACTCCAAAGACGTGCTGGTTTGTAGGTTTATTTTGGAGATGCAGCACGGAAACAGGGATTGCAGCAGAATGAGTTCACGCGGACCATTGATCACCCATACACACTAATTCTATGTTATCCCTCACGCATCCACTCCCTACACATTTACATAGGCCAATGAACCTACAAAACCGCACGTCTTTGCTTTGTGGAGCAAATCCACGCGGCCACAGCGAGAACGTGGAAACTCCACACAGACGGCACCCAAGGTCAGGATCGAACCTGGGTCTCTGAGGCAGCAGCTGCACCACTGTGCTGCCCTAATTGACCACTGTAAATTGTCCCTCGTGTGTAGAGAGTGGATGTGAAAGTGTTATAACATATTTAAAGAGCCTGAACAGGTATTTGGCAGTCAGTGTGGACACGGTGGGCAGAAGGTCTTGTTTTCATGCTCTATCTTTCAATTCAATTCACTGGGATAACAAATCACACCACTGCGTAATTTCTAAAGCTCCCTGGGGTGCCAGATATTGAGATCAGAAGCTACGAAAGATAACTATCAGTCCAGAATGAACCGCTTCAGTGATTTACATCAAACCTTCTGCGAGGTTATTTTGCTGGAATCTCATTATTCTCCAGGTAATTAGGCTACAGATTAAAAGATCAAACCCATTTATTCTGTGCACACAGATACTCATCGTCTTAGAGTCATAGTCACGAACAGGCCGTTCAGCCCAACTCGTCCATGCCGACCAAGATGCCCCATCTAAGCTCTTCCTATTTGCCTGCGTTTGGCCCTTATCCCTCTAAACCTTTCCCTGTCGATGTACCTTTCTAAGTGTCCTTTAAGTGTCATTGTAGTACCTGCTTCAACCTCCTCCTCCAGCAGCTCGTTCCATACACCCACCACCGTCATCAATGTGGAAAGGTTGCCCCTCAGGTTCCTAGTAAATCTTTCCCCTTTCACCTTACATCTAGGCCCTCTGATTGTTGATTCCCCTATCTTGGGTAAAAGACACTGTGCATTCACCGTATCTGTTCCCCTCGTGAATTCTGAAAGGGAACTCTATATATCCCACTCCCCTGCAATCAGTCTGAAGAATAGTCCAGACCTGAAATGTCTTCGATCCATGTTCTCCAGGGATGCTGCTTGACCCACTGAGCTACACCGACATTTGTGGCTTTCTTTGGTATAAACCAACATCTGTGGTCATTATTCTTATATTCCCTCCATGAACATAATTGTGATGACAAGAATCAGCTGGAATTGTCAATGCTTGGTCACCACCTCACTCCCTCCAAAGCAGATCAGTCCCATCTTAACGTGGGAGCAGCTGCTGAACCTCAAGGAGAATTGAGGAGAAGGCAGAAGGCCCCTAGTTTGCTTGATAATCGCACGGCAAGTAGGGTCCAGTTCAACTCCGACTGTATCCCTTGGTAGTATTTACTGGCTGGGTCGCTAACAGGTACTGGGAGTTAAGAGTGTTTTAATGTCATATGTCCCAAAACAGAACAATGAAATTATATGTAAACATGATATTCTGTAAACACTATAATAAACCGGCAAGGCCAAACACAGACTGGACAATCGTTTTGCTGAACACCTTCGCTCTGTCCGCCTGAACCTACCTGATCTCTCTGTTGCTAAACACTTTAATTCTCCTTCCCATTCCTACACAAACTTTCTGTCCTAGGTCTCCTCCATTGTCAGAGTGAGGCTAAATGCAAATTGGAGGAACAGCATCTCATATTTTGCTTGGGCAGCTTACAGCCCAGTGGTATGAATATTGATTTCTCCAACTTCAAGTAACCCCTGCGTTTCCTCTCTCTCTCTATCCCTCCCCCACCCAAGTCACACTAGCTTCTCGTTTTCACCCAATAAACAGCTAACAATGGCCTGTTTCCTTTAACCGTTACTTTTTTGTATATCTTTCATTCATTGTTCTTTTTACCTACATCATCATCCATATCTCTCGGTTCTCTTTCCCGTGAATTTCAGTCTGAAGAAGGGTCTCGACCCGAAGTTTCACCCATTCCTTCTCTCCAGAGATGCTGCCTGTCCCAGAGTTATTCCAGCTTTTTGTGTCCATCTTCAGTTTAAACCAGCACCTGCAGTTACTTCCTACACACTTATGTTGATGTTGCATGTGGCAATAAACTAAACCAAACATTCTGTGCGTGTGATGTATATTCATATACATATTTATTCATACACACACACACACACATATATATATAATTGAGTATTATATACAATATCCTCACTCATGAGGAAGACGTAAAAATAAAATTTAAAAACGAGTATAGAAGTTGGGAGGTCATGTTGCAGTTCTATAATAAGACATTGGTAAGGCAGCATTTAGGTGCTCACCTTACGATGGGGTTACGTTCTGATAAACCCATCATAAATCGAAAATATCATAAGTTGAAAATTCATTTAATACACCTAACCTGCCAAACATTCTCTCTCTTCCGATAAGGCTGGAGAATAGTGGGAGAAGGTACTGGGGCATCGACACTTGTTGATTGTTTAGCAGGAATAGTGTTCTTCAGGAAGATATCAAGTTTGTTTCTTCTTTTCATTATATATTTCCCTCTAGCAGGCAAGAGCATCCTGTATCTGCCTGGCAGTTTTTGCCAATCTCTCGTAATTGACATCCATTTCTTCCAACATCCGTACGCCACTGCTGATAGCAGCAAACGCCTCCGCCAGTTACTTTCTTGTGAACGTTTTTGGTGCCTTGGATATAACTTCTTCTTTTGCCTCAGCTTCTTTACTTCTTTCTTCCTCCTGTTCGATCAGCTCCTCATTGGAAAGCTCTTCCGCCTCAATGCTAACAAGCTCGTGAAAATCTTCTTCATCGATGTCCAATTCTAGCTGTTTCCCAAGCACTAATATCTTGTTACTTATTATGTCATCAACAGCAGAATCTTTGTTAAAGGCTTTGACCGTGTTCACATATGTCTTCATAACGTTCCTCCAAACGGCGTCCCTGCATTGCTGTGTGATTTCTTCCCACGCTGCAGCGATGTTCCGGATAGCATTTAGAATGTTAAAACCTTTCCGAAACTCAGCCAGATTCAGTCGCTTCAACAGCCTGCGCAAACATTAGGCTTTGAACGCAGCTATTGCACCTTGGTCCATTGGTTGAATGAGTGCGGTTGTGTTCTGCGGCTAATACAAAACCTTTACATCGGGATGCATGTCGCTGATAAGCCTAGAGCATTCTCCAAGATCAGAAGAATTCTGACTGGGATGTTGTTTTGCCGACAATATTCTCTTGCCTGCGGAACAAAACTGTTTACAAACCAGTCTTCAAACAATGCTAATGTCATCCAGGCCCAGGCTTTCTTGTTATGGCGATAATAAATGGGAAGCTTGCTCACATTCTTCAATGTTCTAATGTTCTCCGAGTGGTAGATTAGTAAAGGCTTTAATAGACAATAGACAATAGGTGCAGGAGTAGGCCATACGGCCCTTCGAGCCAGCACCGCCATTCAATGTGATCATGGCTGATCATCCCCAATCAGTACCCCGTTCCTGCCACCTCCCCGTACCCATCCGACTCAAAAGGAGATTCATGGTGACCGTAATGATGTCAGCAATGAACATGGGATCATAATCGCTGTTATAAATTGCCACAGTATAAAAGGAAAATGTGCTGTGATCAATTCATTTATTGAAACTGAAAACCCTGATATCCTTATCGGGTCTGAATCTTGGCTAGACTTTAATTTGAACTCTGCAACATTTCCACCCAAAAGCAGCATTACACGGTCTTTGCCTGCCTTGAATACTGGCATTGTCTTGGACTCTTGATGAATGTATGTGCGCTCTGGCATACGCTTCCAAAACAAGGCCGTTTCATCGACATGGAATATTGGTTCTGGCAAATATTTCTCATCCACAATTATGCAGCTCTTCCTTAAAAGCTTCAGCACCTTCAGTATGGGCACCTTCACATTATGAAAATGATGACACCTTTCGAAGCGTTGGAACCATCCATGACTCGCTGTAAACACTTGCGTAGACGTAGGATCATTAGCATGCTCTTTTAGCGTATCGAAAAGACTTCTTGCCTTAGCCTGGATCGTCAGTAGGCTAAGCGGTATGCGCATCTGTATCTGGTCTTCCATCCATGTGACAAGTAATCTCAGTCTGAAGAAGGGTTTCAACCCGAAACGTCGCCTATCTCCTTCGCTCCTTAGATGCTGCTGCACCCGCTGAGTTTCTCCAGCTTTTTGTGTACCCTCGATTCTCCAGCATCTGCAGTCCCTTCTTTAACAAGTAATCTCTGCATATCATCACTCGGACCAGCTTTTCTCTTCATGATGACTGTGGATTGAACCGATGCTGATGATTTCACCACATCACTGATTCGCTTCCTATCCTTTCAGATGGTCGAGATCGTCGATTGCGAAAGTCCTAACTCACGTGCGATGGCCATTACTGGCTTGCCGCCTTCACGCCAGGCAATTATCTTGACTTTCATCCCAAGAGTAATTGCCTACCTCTTCTCCTTCTCACCAGAAGCAGGAGACACAGATGGGCGCTTTGTAGGCATGACAGGATGCAAAAACACAAAACACAATACACTGTATCCAAACAACGCTGGCAACACAGTACACTGTAGAGTATCGGTTGTTTACACTCGTGATGGCTTGGCTGACTGGAGCTGCGGCTCGCTGCCGTTGCGCAGTACCACGAGAGAGTATCGTAAAGCATATCCCTAGCCCGGGACAAGATGAAAATTCAAAATTGAAAGTACGGTTTCCACTGAATGTGTACTGCTTTTGCACTATCGTAAAGTCGAAGCATTGTAAGTGGAGGAGCATCTGTGTTGTGTTCAGTATTGTGCATTGGCCACCAAGTTGTAGGAATGTTGTCAAAATGGAAAGGCTAGACAAAAGATTTGCGAGAATGTTGCCAGGTCTCAAGGGTCTGAGCTACAGGGAGAAGTTGAGTTGGTTGGAACTCTATTCCTTGATCGAAGGAGGATAAAGGGTGACCTTAAAAGGTATATAAATAATGAGAGGATTAGTTGCCCAGAGTAGGGGAATCAAGAACCAGAGGGCATAGGTTTAAGGTGAAGGGGAGAAGATTTAATAAGAATCTGAGGGGGGTAACCTTTTCACAGATAGGGTGGCGTGTGTATGGAACAAGCTCCCAGAGGATGCAATTAGTTTATATCGTTTTTAGTTTTAGAGATACAGCGCAGAAACAGGCCCTTCAGCGCACCGGGTCCGCACCAACCAGCGATCCCCACACATTAACACGATCCTACACCTACTAGGGACAGTTTTTACATTTTCCAAGCCAATTAACCTACAAACCTCTACGTCTTTGGAGTGTGGGAGGAAACCAAAGATCTCGGAGAAAACCCACGCAGATCACGGGGAGAACGCACAAACTCCATACAGACAGCACCCGCAGTCGGGATCGAACCTGGGTCTCCAGCACTGCATTCGATGTAAGGCAGCAACTCTACCGCTGCACCACCATACCGCCCAAAATGTTGAGGCAGACCCTATCGCAACATTTACAAAACTGTTGGAGAGGTACATGGATAGGACCATAGGTTTGGGCCAAACGTGGGCAGGTGGGATTAGGGTGGATGGGACATCTTGGTCATTGTGGGTGAGTTGTGCCGAAGGACCTGTTTCCATGCTGTCTAACTCTATAACAGACTCATTGGTGTTTTGAGATCAGTGACACCAGCAGCACTGAACATTTCCAGTACAAACATGCGTGGAGGGTTGTCAAAAAGAGCAGGCTGATATCAAGAGCATTGACAGCAGTAACTTGTATTTATAGAGCTTTAACATGAGAAAAAAAATCACCTTGGCATACAGAATTTGACAAACCACATAAGGAGATGCGGCAGATGGTCTTAGGCTTTACGAAGTAGATTTTAACGGAGTGTCTTAAAGGAATGGTGAGAGGCAGCAAGATTTAGGAAAGAGAATTTTAAGAGTTTAAGAGCCTTAGGAGGAGGAGGCTCATCGTGAGTTTGACAGGGGTGAAACATTTACACTCAGATTGGGGAGGGGGGGGGGGGGAGAAAGGCAGAGAAGATGAGCAAGAAGGACAGGCAAGGTTGTGGAGGACTTGGAAACGAGGAAGTGAATTCTAGAGCAGAACAATAGACAATAGGTGCAGGAGTAGGGGTCGGGAAAGGGTCTGTGAGGTGGAATGGGGGGAGGTGGAGAGCGATGAGAAATGGAGGGTTTGGGGTGAAGGAAGAGCGTGATGTGGAATGGAGGGACTGGGGAAGAGGACAATGCGGATTGGAGGGATCGAGATGGTGGAGGGGAGGAGGAGGAGGCCAATGGGGAATGGAGGGACTAAGATGGAGGAGGGTGATGCGGAGTGGAAGGACTGGACCAGAGGAGGCCCGTGACGAGCAATGGAAAGGTTGTGGAGGAGAAGGTTGGTGATGAGGAGCAGCTTGGGCTGGAGGTGGAGTGTGAGGAGCAGAGGTAGCCGAGATCCTAGCTTACGATGACTTGGTGAAAGGATCTCAAAACCCTTACAGCAAGCATTCAAAAAATAAACGTCCTCTTCCAATGCCTTTTTACAAAACCTGTCCACCATTAACAAAGGTCCATTAATGAGACACTGCAAAACACAGAATTCTTCCCACATCTTGGAAGCCATCGCTCAACAAAAGGTAGCCATCGGTGTTGAGATCACCATCACTGCTGGAGCAACATAACTAGTGCAGTACAAGCCCTCTCCCATCAGGAAAAAGGTACAGAAATGTGAAAGCGCACACCTTCAGATTCAGGGTCAGTTTGTTTCCTTCTTTGTCAGCAGTGAACCAAGATTCAAGAGAGTTTATGGTCATGTGTCCCAGATAGGACAATGAAATTCTTTCTTTGCTTCAGCACAACAGAATATTGTAGGCTTAAATAAATACAGAACAGATCAGTGCGTCCATATACCATTGAATACATAGACACACACACAAATAAGCATATGAAGTGCAATAGGCTATTAAAGTTCAGATTTTTGTTTGAGTTGAATTTAATAGTCTGATGGTTGTGTGGAAGAAGCTGTTCCTGAGCCTGGATGTCGCAGATTTCAGGCTCCTGTACCTTCTACCTGAAGGCAGCGGGGAGATGAGTCCTAAAACCATCTAGTAAGCGGACCTGACCTACCATCTACCTCATTGGAGACACTCGGACTAATCAGACTTTACCTTGTACTAAATGCCCTTCCCTTTATCCTGGACTTGTAGACCATTCACGGCTTGGTTGCAATCATGTATGGACTTTCCACAGACGGGATAGCATGCAACAAAAGCTTTTCACTATATCTTGGTAAGCGACGCTAAAACGAAACACTAAACTAAATGTAGCAGTCTTTGGTCGCATGAAGAGTGTTTGGAGATAAAGATTTCAAAGCCAGCACAAAGTTCGTGGACTGCTGGGCAGAAATATACACTCCTGAAAGGTTTACAGGTTGACCTGAAATCTCAGCTATCCATGTTCTCTGGAAGGATCCTGACCCAAAATGTCACTGATCTATAAAACCTATTGCCTGCAAGGCTTTGTCTTGCCACTCTTCTCTTCCAGCTCTCTTCCCACCCCGGCTCAATCTGCCTGAAGTGTCCCTTCCCAAAACATCACCTATCTGACCCGCATCTATTTCTCCCCTCCCACCTACATTCCTTCCTCTAGCTTCACAATGCACAACTCTTCAATCCTGTCAACTCCCACCTTTTGTCTTTCCACTTTAAACAAAAAATCCTCCTCACTTTCATCAATTATCTGCCAAACTCTGTTCTGACCTCCTCTCTTCCTGCTTTCTCCACTACCCCCACTATCAGTCTGATGAAGGGTCTCGAACTAAAACATCACCCACTGAAGATCTACAGAGATGCTGCCTGACCTGCTAAGTTACTCCAGAACACCGTCTCATTTTCCTTTGTAAACCAGCATCTGCAGTTCCTGTGCGTCCACTCTCCTCTGATGGAGGTCGTGTTATTTCCATGCCTAGCACTAGAATGTAGCCCTCCACCCAAACCTCTGTCGCAGTGAGAGATCACCACATAGACGTGGGGAAAAAGCTGAGAGACTTCTTGCGTAAAGTTGCAGCATAACCAATTCCCCAGAGCTTGAAGTCACACACCACCCTTTCATTATTGCTAACTTATCTTGACAGCATTTCTTTGCTTGTGATCATATGCTTTGAATTTGAATTGAAGATAAAAAAAATGTGTTAGTCATTTGACCTTCCAATGCCATTCTTGAAATGTTTCTTTGGTATTGTTTGGCAAGTAGATACAATAGGAATGTAATACAAAAATATTTCTGTAGCCAGCCTTTGTTAATGGCAATACATTATCAGTATTACCATTATTCTGTGTTGGGACTGATATGTCAAGTCTTTGAAGCATCTCATATCAGCAAAATCTTTACTTTTTCAGGTGCTGTCAACAGGACAGAATGACATGTTTACATTGGATGTAAAGGGCCTGTCCCACTTATGCAAATATTTCGGCAACTTGCCGGCACCCGTCATAGTCGCAAATTCTGAAAATTTTCAATTGTATGGTTGTGAGTAGTTGTCCAACAATTGTGGTACCTTTTTCTGGTCGCCGCTGGATTTTCAGCATGTTGCAAATTTTCGGAGACCCGGATAAGTGGGACAGACCCTTAACTTGCAAATATCTATCACAAGGGACACGATTTTTAGCCCGCATTGTAAAATTGGTTAAGAATGCAATTGACGTGTGAAGTACTTAATTGGATGCGTGGCATTCATCTCCAAGCACCAGAGGGTTGCGACAGAGCCTGCAAGTTTTTCCTGTTGTGTCAGTTCCCTGTACATTGCTTTTGCCTGAGAGCATTGTAGAAGCCTCCAGACAGGTGACATGTCCACACTTCAAATCGACAAAAGACACAATTAAAATGGGCTGAAATCCCTGCGTTACTTCTGTTTTCACTGTGCAAGAGAGGCAGCTGTTCACTCCGTGTGGTTCCCCATCCCGGGCAGGAAAGTCTCTGGGCATTTCTCTTACACTGTGGCTATTGACGCCAGTCTGGAATCTGTGCACCACCATGCAGCTGCCAGGATTAGAAGCAACTACAGGTCCACCACCGATGTTCTGGCAACTGGTGGTCCGGCATCTCCTTTAATCTGGACAAAATTACAAGAGCGTACTTGAAATCCTGGAGTTCACCCGAAAAATGTGGTGCGTGGGCCGGATGGCGGGGGGGGGGGGCTGATCTCAACCTCATTGGGACTTCCGCAGCCACTCGGTGGGTCAAATTTGCCTTGTGGGTCCGGGACCCTGGATGCCCAGCCCGGCCAGAGCCAGCAGATACGCTCCCATAACCGATTACCAAGGCCGACTTGGCGGGTGGTATCATGGCTCCCCAGCAGCCTAGGCTGACCATTGGACTCCTCTCAGAGGCCGTGTCTTTGGGTGGTCTGGCAAAATGGATAATCCGGCAAGGCTCTGGAACCAAGCGTACTGGAAAATTGGTGGTGGACCTGTGTATCACCTGTGGGTATCGGAATGTCCTAGAAATGGGGACCACGCACTCTAAGCCAACCAACATTTCCAGGGCATTGTTTTTTTCTGCCTGTTACTCAGCTTATCCTTACAAACAGACCTAAACCTTTTCTTTTTCCACAAAGCTCTTTTGCAGATAGCCGCAAAACAGATTATTTTAGCGCAAGCATATTCACTGTGCAAAGATATTTACACAGAGTGCATAAGCAGCCAACATCATCAAGGACACAAAATGCCGGAGTAACTCAGTGGGTCAGGCAGTATCTCTGGAGAACAAGGATAGGTATCGATTCGGGTCAGGACTCTTCTTCAGACTGAAAAGTCACCTATCCATGTTCTCCAAAGATGCTGCCTGACCAGCAGCTACTCCAGCACTTTGTCTTCTTTTTTGTAAACCAGCATGTGCTGTTCCTTGCTTCTACATAATCACGAATCACTGACACCCCGGTCTTGTCTTCTCACCTCTCTCATCGGGCTGAAGATACAAAAGCAAAAATTCTTTTAGATTGAGGAATATCTTTGTCCCCAGAGTTATCAGAACACTGAATAGTCCTCTCATAGCGAGTGTGTATTCCCAGTCTCCCAACCTGCCTCATTACGGGCCTTGCCCTTTTTAATTTACACTTTCTCTAACTGTAACACTATATTCTGGTCTTTAGAATTATTTTCTTTGCATACACATTGAAGGCAGCCTCTGCCTACAGTCTGTCCGTTTTTTCTATCTTTTTTCTAATTTTAGTTTGTCTTAAAAGTGTGCGTTTGGAGTTTCTTTACATTTTCTATGTGGGGGAGGGGAGGGGGGGTGGGGTAAGGGGGAAACCGCTTCTCAGTCGCTTCCTGGCGAGGACGCGACTGTTCTTCGAGTCACGTCCTCGCCCCCTCCTCATGGCCTGCCAACTGGATCAGAGCGGCCTTTCCTGCCGGGGACCCGGACCAGAGCTTCAGCAGCAGAGTCGCAGCGCTGGATTCACCGCGGAGAGGAACGGAGCGATGCCTACCTGGATCGCCGTCTGAAGCTCCGGAGTGCTGGGCCCGCTGTTCCAACATCATGGAGCTGAGGTTTGAAGAGCTCCCAACGCGGAAGCCGCTGACCTCAACATCGCGGAGTCCCTGGGACCCTTTGCCGAGGGCCGCCAGCGTGAATCACCGCTCAGCGCGGCCTGTGGACTACGGGAGCCGCGGACTCGGGTAGGAAGCGGCCGATTCGGAGGTCCAAGCCGCGAAGGTTGTTATCCCGTTTTGACGTCGGAATTCCATCATCCCGGCGAGCGGGCCTGAATATTGGGCCACCCGTAGTGGCGAACGCGGAGGGCTCGGGGGGCCACATAAGTTTTCCACTTATCATTTCAACAATTAAAATCAAAATTTAAACTGAATGATAATCAATATTTTAAATATATACAGATATGTGACTTTATGAAGAAATATATACATAGATTTCAAACTACATTTTTAGACCCTTTAGAAGAAGCAATGAATATTAAGGCTGATTCACAAAAACTAATATCATATTTTTATAATAGTATATTAAATAGAGAATTACCCTCAACAGAGGCACTAAGAGAAGATTGGGAACATGAACAAATGATAAAGACCCCGAAAGATAGATGGGAAAAGTATCTGATGAACACACATAATTGTTCCATTAAAGCAAGACATAATTTAATTCACTTTAAATTATTACAGTCCATATTATTCAAAAGCGAGGTTGAATAAATTCTACCCAAACGTCTCTCCTAGATGCGATAAATGTTTGTTTCAAAATGCCAATATAACACATTCATTTGTAGGATGTACAAAATTGAATACATTTTGGAGCGATATATTTGATATATTTACAAAGCTCTTCAAGTCAAGAACAGAACCTAATACGGAATGGATTATATTTGAAATAATAGTAGAAGATATCAATTTAAACAAAGACCAAAAAGTATTCTTTAATTATGGGTTAATAATTGGAAAGAAATTGATACTTAAATTTTGGAAAAATACAGCTATACCAACTATTAAAATGTGGATTAGGAATATGACGGACATAGCACACCTTGAATCACCTACGACTGCACACCTGTACATGGTACCAACACCATCATCAAATATGCAGATGACACGACGGTGATTGGCCTCATCAGCGACAACGATGAGTCGGCCTACAGGGAGGAGGCTCAGCTCCTAACAGCATGGTGTGCTGACAATAACCTGGCCCTCAACTCCAAGAAGACCAAGGAGCTCATTGTGGACTTCAGGAGATCGAGAGGCTGCACGCACAACCCCATTCATATCAACGGGAAGGAGGTGGAACGTGTCTCCAGCTTCAGGTTCCTGGGGGTCAACATCTCCGATGACCTCTCCTGGACCCACAACACATCCTCGCTGATCAAGAAGGCTCACCAGCGTCTCTTCTTCCTGAGGAGACTTAAGAAGGTCCACCTGCCTCCCCAGATTCTGGTGAACTTCTACCGCTGCACCATCGAGAGCATCCTTACCAACTGCATCACAGTATGGTACGGTAACTGCTCTGTCGCCGGCCGGAAAACTCTGCAGAGGGTGGTGAAGATCGCCCAACGCATCACAGGCTCCTCACTCCCCTCCATTGAGTCTGTCCATAGTAAACGCAGGGCGCACAGCATCGCCAGGGACAGCTCACACCCCAACCCCTCACCGGGACTATCCAATCAGCAGCAAATTGCACGGATACCACTGTATATGTATAGATGTATATACTCATACTACTGCGCAATTACTTGTTTATTCGAAAGTTCGCCCTTCGGAGATACCAACTGCATTTTGTTGTCTCTGTATTGTACACTGCACAATGACAATTAAAGATTGAATTGAATTGAAGAAATGAGACTCCGCCTAATAGATAAATAAGACCAATTCTTAAGGAGTTGGTCCCCTTTCATCGACTATTTGGAATCATGTGATATAGCAGTACTGTAAAGATTACTGATTTCAGGTCAGGTCGTGGATAGAATTACATCTCCGAACAAAGATTTGAAAATTTATTTTTTATGGGTCTTTTTGTCCTATTTCTACTTTCTACTTTTTCTTTTCCTATATGCACACTTCACATTTTTCTATTTTCTACTATCTATTTTTCCTCTTTTTCTTCTCTCTATTTTTTGTATTTTTTTAACTTCCTTTTCAAAAACATAAAACTAGAGGTTATACATAGAATGTGTTACGTTATGACATAGTTGGCACTTAAAATTAGGTGCCACTGTATTGTTTTGTACTGTATTAACTTCTAATAAAATAAACAACAAAAAAAGAAGTTTTCCACTGTACACATAACAATAAAACAATACTTCTCTCAGAGTCCTGCTGAGTTACTCCGGCATTGTGTGTCAATATTCGGTGTAAACCAGCATCTGCAGTTGCTTCCTACACAATAAACCAATACCAAATGGCTCATTCATAGGTACAAGAAAAGTAAAAGTATGTAGGCCTTTGGAAAAAGACCAAAGGAGCGGCTACCATTGGGTAGATACAATGAACGGCATAGGAATTGACCAAGTGGTGTCCCAATGCGCCGTACACTTGATGTATAATTCAACATCAAACTTTTCTTTCCAAATCTCCTACCCTTGGGTTAGTTATTGAATCATGAGAAGCCCATACAATTGACCATGCCCAACAAATAATATTCTCCAATGATGGAGACACCAAGAAAACTCCACTGAAAAATACCACCACAGTATAAACAGTCGAGAGTTCAACCTCAATTATTCAACTCAAAAGTCATGCGCTTCCTTAACCACAGAATGAACTCCTTTCACATAAAGATAAATCAGAGTGCAAAAAAAAAATGAGGAAGCTGGAGATAGGAGTGTCGGTTTGTAGGGAAGATGAAGCGTTCAAGAGCTCGTGCCTGGCATCAGCGGGGTCGAGGTCAGCGGGGTCGAGGTCAGCGGGGTGGAGGTCAGCACGGTCGAGGTCAGCGGGGTCGAGGTCAGCGGGGTGGAGGTCAGCACGGTCGAGGTCAGCGGGGTCGAGGTCAGCACGCCACACCACCACGGCACCTCCCTTGTCAGCGGGTTTGATGATACTGTCAGAACTATTATGAAGTAAGCAGACGGCTTGGCATTGGAGTAGGCACGGGAATGGAAAAATCTAGATAGTTGATGTCGCGCCATCAGTTAGAGATACAAATCTCTAGAGATTTTTTACATCTCTTAGGTTAACATGTGAGGGGCGTTTGACGGCACTGAGCCTGTACTCGCTGGTGTTTAGAAGGATGAAAAATGACCTCATTGAAACTTACAGAATTGTGAATGGCCTGGACACAGTGGATGTGGAAGGATGTTTACACTAGTGGGAGGGTCTAGAACCAGAGGCCACAGCCTCAGAATACAAGGATGCACCTTTAAAAAGGAGGTGGAGTTTCTTTAGTCTGAGGGTGGTAAATCTATGAAATTAATTATCACAGACGGCTGTGGAGGCCTAGTCAATGTATATTTCTAAGGTGCAGATTGACAGATTTTTGATTAATAAGGGTGTCGGGAATTATGGGAGAAAGCAGGAGCTTGAGTGGGAAAGATAGATTAGCCATGATTGGATGGTGGAGTAGAATTGATGAGCCAAATGGTCTAATTCGGCTCATAGAACTTAGGAACTTAGAGATTGCATGGCACCAGTTTTAATGCAGGGTATTTGGCATTTAGAAGCTGTTGTTATGTATATTTTGCCTTTTTTTTTTAATATAAAGAAGCTCATTTGCCAGGCTCCTGCAGAGAAATTCAGGCAAGCAGTAAAAGGCAATTGTTACTCCTGGAAATCACTTGCTTGTATTTTTCTTTATTTATTTATTCGTGTGATACAGGGGTTGCTGAAGGCACCAACATCTATTCTCCATTCCTATGTGCCCGAAACCAAAGAGGGGGGAGTTCACAGTCGAGCACAGTGGTGGGTCCTCAGATACAACCGGGACTCCATCTATACGTCCGCACAATCAGGGACAAGTCTCGCCCCGGTCACTCCCTCTTCTCCCCTCTCCCATCAGCCAAGAGGTACAGAAGTGTGAAAACGCAAACCTCCAGATTTCGAGTCGAGACCCTCTGAAGAAGGGTCTCAACCCGTAACATCACCAACTCCTTCGCTCCATAGATGCTGCCTCATCCGCCAGCATTTTCTGTCTACCTCCAGATTCAAGGACAGTTTCTTCCCAGCTGTTACCAGGCAACTGAACCATCCTATCAACAACTAGAGAGCAGTCCTGAGCTGCTATCTACCTCATTGGAGACCCTCAGACTATCTTTGACTGGATTTTATCTTGCACTAAACGTTATTCCCTTTATCATGTATATGTTCACTGTGGAGCGCTCGATTGTAATCACGCATTGTATTTTGGCTGACTGGTTAGCACACAACAAAAGATTTCCACTGTACCCGTGATGAGAAACTAAACTACACGAGGGAGAAGCTGATCTGATTCCCCGAGGGATGTCGATAGAACCAGATGGGCTTTGATGACAATCCAGTGGTTTCATTACTGAGACTGGCTTTTCCTAATTCCACTTAATGACCCGAATTTGAAGCCCCAACTTATGTCGAATTTAAAGCCCAGACATCCAACCGGCTGCAGGCGCAGTGACTTAACCCCTGCAGCACCCTGTAGAAAAATAAAAAACAACACTGTGGTAACTCGAGATACAAGAAAGTGCACATGCTGGTTTACAGAAAAATACACAAAGTGCTGGAGTCACTCAGTGAGTCAGACAGCATCACTGGAAAATTGAGATAGGTGACATTTTGGCTCAGGACCCTTTTTCAGGCTTAATACTAATTCTACTAAATGAAGGTAGTGGGGGTGGCTAACATGTCGAGCACAGACATTGTGGGCCAAAGGGCCTATTCATGTGCTGCACCGTTCTATATCCTATTAAATCTTTCCCCTCTCATCTTAAACCTATGTCTTCTAGTTCTCAATTCCCCTACTCTGTGTATTCATGCTATCTAGTCTCTTCGTGAGATCTAGCATTAAAGGAGAGTACAGTATGAGCAGAATCATTGGATTAGTGTAGTAACCGCACTTCCTATGGGACAGCACATCCGATGTCTTCATTACCATCTTATCAGGGATAGTCAGGGTTAGGCACGGTCCTTTTATTGCCAGGGATGTCCGCATTCCACAAATAAATATCAATTACGTAATTCAGCTTAATTGCTTTATGACCTTCTGAATTCATCAGCTCAAGTCTATTTTGATTTAAGGTGGAGTGCATTGGAGAACATGCACAGAGTTTGCAACTTGTTATGGCGAATGTTAACAGGCAATATTAACTATTGGAGGTCTGTGATGTGATGTTTTATGTCACCAGAGAATTTAGTTTGGTTTAGAAATACAGCACGGAATTAAACCCATCGGCCCACCGAGACCACACCAACCATCGATCACCAGTCACACTAGTTCTATGTTCTCCCACATTCACACCCACTCCCTGCACGTTAGGGTAATTTACAGAGGCCAACTTAATCTACAAACCTACACGTCTTTGGGATGTTCATACGTTTTAGGAGCAGAGGTAGGTCATTCGGCCCATTCAATCATGGCTGATCACATGTTTAATCAATAATGTTTTATTAGTAATGTTTAATGTTTTGTGTGTCATTCATAACTGTCACTGTATGTCATGTTGTCACCTGCGGGCGGAGCACCAAGGTAAATTCCTTGTATGTGAATACTTGTGTATGGTTTTAATGCAATGAGATGGAAACACAAATCCAAATACTTTGACTTCCATCTTCCAATGTTAAGAGTTGGGTTTGGGTTTAGGTTTGTTCTTGTCACTTGTACCGAGGTACAGTAAACAGATTGGTTTTGCATGCGATCCAAGCAGATCAGCAGTACAATAGGTAGAGCAAAGGGGAAGAGACAGATTGCAGAGTATCAGTTTCAACATTGCAGAGACCAACTTCCAGAGATAAAGTCCAATGTCCGTAATGCGATAGAGGTGAATCAGTTTTAAGTTTATTGTTTTATGTACCGAGGTATAGTGATAAGCTTTGCATGCTAATGCCCCTGTCTCACTTACGAAACCTGAACGGAATCCAGTTTGTGTCTTCCGGCAACCACCTTCAACTAGCATCGCAACCGGCTTCGGCTAAAAAAAATTACCGATTTTTTTAAACGGAAACCACTTTCGACCATTAGGGAGACTGACAAAAACCTCCGGGAACCGCACGGAAACTTTGGGTGAGGTGCAGTCTCCAGAGGTTTCCGTTCAGGTTTCCTAAGTGGGACATGGGCATAACCATCAGATAATACTACACATGAATAAGTTGTAGGAGCAGAGGTAGGTCATTAAGGAGGAACTCATTGAAACTTACTGAATAGTGGAAGGCCTGGATAGAGTGAATGTGGAGTGGATGCTTCCACTGGCATGAGAGTCTAGAGATCAGAGTCTAGAACCAACACCCTTCAACAGTCAGAGGGTGGAATTCATTGCCACAGACAGCTGTGGAGGCCAAGTCAATGGGTATTTTTTTAAGGTAGAGTTTGACAGATTCTTGATTAGTACAGGTGGCAGGGGTTATGGGGAGAAGGCAGGAGAATGGGGTTGAGAGGGAAAGATAGATCAACCATGATTGGATGGCAGAGTAGACTTGATGGGCCGAATGGCCTAATGCTCCTAGACCCAATGCTTATGGTAATACCAGCAAAGGTAACCACAACCTCCACAGCAACTGAAATGACGAAAGCTGCATCTCTACGGCAACACCCCAACTGATTAAGATAGGAATGACGCTACAACGAACTGCAGATGCTGGTTTGTAAAAAGAAATACATAAAATGCTGGAGTAACTCAGTGGGTCTGGCTGCATCTCTGGAAAAAATGGATAGGTGACATTGGGTCAGCTCCCTTCTTCAGACAAAGTAGGAGGGGAAGTGAGGGGGGGGGGGGGGGGAAGAGAACTGGAGGCGAGAAAAGACCAGGCATAATCAGGGCCGACAACTGATTACCTCAGCCAGGGCGGTTCCCTGGTCGGCCAATTGTTGGCTAGTGATCATAAGAGGGATACTTGATGCAAACTGTGGAACTGGTTAAACAACCAGAGTGAAGGAAGGGGGGGCATTGGGGTAGGGAGGGGAGATTTACTTAAAATTGGCAAATTTAAAGTTTATATCACATGCCTTTTGGCTTGCAATGTCATCTTGTACTTAAGATAGACACAAAATGCTGGAGTAACTCAGCAGGACAGGCAGCATCTCTGGAGAGAAGGAATGGAGTCATCGAGACCTTCTTCAGACAGTCAGGCGAGAAGGAAACTAGAGATATGGACGCGTACAATGAGAATGTAAGGTGTGAAAAGGACAGGTCAAAACAGACGATCAAGGAAATATAGACTGGTTCGTGCCGACCATTTGTTTTCCCCTAATCCCATCTACCTGCACTCAGACCATACCCCTCTATTCCCTTCCTGTCCATATACCTATCCACTTTACTTTTAAATGCCTCCACCACTTCTGCTGGAAGCTCATTCCACACAGCCACCACCCTCTGAGTAAAGAAGTTCCCCTCATGTTACCCCTAAACTTCTGTCCGTTAATTCTCATGTCATGCCCTCTTGTTTGAATCTTCCCTACCCTCAATGGGAAATGCTTATCCACGTTTAACTCTGCCTATCCCTTTCATCATTTTAAAGACCTCAATCAAGTCCTCCCTTAACCTTCTGCGCTCCAAAGAATAAAGACCTAACTTGTTCAACCTTTCTCTGTAACATAGTTGCTGGAACCCAGGCAACATTCTAGTAAATCTCCTCTGTACTCTCTCTATTTTGTTGACATCCTTCCTATAATTCAGGCAACCAAAATTGTACACCATACTCCAGAATTGGTCTTACCAATGCCTTGTACAATTTTAACATTACTTCCCTACTCCTATATTCAATGCTCTGATTTGTAAAGGCCAGCACACCAAAGGCTTTCTTTACCACCCTATCTACATGCGATTCCACTTTCAGGGAACTATGCACAGTTATTCCTAGATCTCTCTGTTCCACACCATTCCTCAATTCCCTACCATTTACCATGTACGTCCTATTTTGATTTGTCCTGCCAAGATGTAGCACTTCACACTTATCAGCATTAAACTCCATCTGCCATCTTTCAGCCCACTTTTCCAAATGGCCCAAATCTCTCTGTAGACTTTGAAAATCTACTTCATTATCCACAACACCACCTATCTTAGTATCATCTGCATACTTACTTATCCAATTTTCCACCCCATCATCCAGATCATTGATGTACATGACAAACAACAGTGGACCCAACACAGATCCCTGAGGCACCCCACTGGTCACCGGCTTCCAACCTGACAAACAGCCATCCACCATTACTCTCTGACATCTCCCATTCAGCCACTGTTGAATCCATCTTGCTACTCCGCCATTAACACCCAAAGATTGAACCTTCTTAACCAACCTTCCATGGGGAACCTTGTCAAAGGCCTTACTGAAATCCATATAGACAACATTCACTGCTTTACCCTCATCAATTTCCCTAGTAACCGCTTCAAAAAATTCAAGAAGGTTTTGTCAAACATGACCTTCCAGGCACAAATCCATGTTGACTGTTTCTGATCAGACCCTGTTTATCCAGATGCTTATATATATTATCTCTAAGTATCCTTTCCATTAATTTGCCCACCATTGACGTCAAACTAACAGGTCTATAATTGCTAGGTTTATTCTTTGAACCCTTTTTAAACAATGGAACAACATGCGCAGTACGCCAATCCTCCGGCACTATTCCCGTTTCTAATGACATTTGAAATATTTCTGTCATAGCTCCTGCTATTTCTACACTAACTTCCCTCAATGTCCTAGGGAATATCCTGTCAGGACCTGGAGATTTATCCACTTTTATATTTTTCAAAGTGTATTTTTCATCAGTCAGGGTATTGAGTAAAGAAGTTGGGAGGTCATGTTGCAACTGTAAAAGACGTTGGTGAGACTACATTTAGAATATTGTGTTCAGTTCTGTGCACCATGTTATAGGAAAGATATTATCACCTCCGACAAGGCAAAATCAGGATGCAGCTCAAACGATAGCGAAGCATCACTCCCTGACAAGCTCAATGTGTGCCTGAGACTGAAATACCATCAGGGCAAATGGGGGCTAGGGAAGGCACATCAGTGTTCTCCCTATCAAAGCATGCGTAGGATATCCTTCAGAGGGGTGAACCCTCGGAAAGCGCCTGGACCCAATTGCATACCCAGTCGAGTTCTCAAAACCCGTGCAGACCAACTGGCTGGAGTTTTTGCGGACATTTTCAACCTCTCAAATCTGAGGTCTGAGGTTCCCACCTGCTTTAAAAGGGCATCAATAATACCGGTGCCCAAGAAGAGCAAGGTGACGTGCCTCAATGACTATCGACCAGTGGCACTAACGTCTGTGGTGATGAAGTGCTTTGAGAGGTTGGTTATGGTGCATATAAACTCCTACCTCGACAAGAACCTCGACCCACTACAGTTTACATACCGCCGCAACAGGTCAATGGAGGATGCAATTTCACTGGCTCTCCACTCCGCTCTGGACCACTTGGACAATAAAAACACTTACGTCAGGCTGTTGTTTATAGACTACAGCTCGGCGTTCAATACCAACATCCCCTCCAATCTGGTTACCACGCTCACGGAACTGGGTCTCTGCACATCCCTCTGCAATTGGATGCTCGACTTCCTCATTCACAGACCACAGTCTGTTCGAATTGGCAGAAATACTTCATCCTCTGTAACGTTTAAGAAGGAACTGCAGATGCTGGAACAATCGAAGGCAGACAAAAATGCTGGATAAATTCAGCGGGTGAGGCAGCATCTATGGAGCGAAAGAATGGGTGACGCTTCAGGTCGCGACCCTTCTTCATCCTCAGTAACAATCAGTGCGGGAGCAGCTCAAAGCTGCGTGCTCAGCCCCCTGCTTTACTCACTCTATACTCATGAGTGTCGCCCGACATAGTGCACTTTGGAAGAGGAAGGATGAGGACCCACAATCCTGTTAATATCAATGGGACAATGGTGGAGGGGCAAAAACTTCATATTCCTGGGCATGCATATTTCAGAAGATCTTTCCTGGACCCAGCACACTGATGTAATTATAAAGAAGGCACATCAGCACCTCTACTTCCCGAGAAGGTTATGGAGATATGGTATGTCAAAGAGGATTCTCTCGAACTTCTACAGGTGCTCAGTAGAGATCTTTCTGACTGGTTGCATCGCGGCCTGGTTCGGCAACTTGCACCTCCAGGAGCGGAAAAGACTGCAAAAAGTTGTGACCACTGCCCAGTCCATCACCGGCTCTGACCTCCCCACCATCGAAGGGATTTATCAAAGTTGCTGCCTCAAAATGGCAGCCAACATCATCAGAGACCCACACCACCCTGGCCACACACTCATTTCACCACTGCCATCAGGAAGAAGGTGCAGGAGCCTGAAAACTGGTTCAGGTTCAGGAAAACGTACAGGTTCAGGAACAGCTTCTTCCCTTCAACCATCAGGCTATTAAACATGAAAACAAATAAGCTCTGAACTACAACAGACTATTATTATTGCACTATATTTGTTATTCACGGAGTACGTGTCCATGTGTTTTTACACACACTGAACTTTTTTTTCCTTCCCCCGTTATGTACTATGTTTACATATTCTGTTGTGCTGCAGCAAGTAAGAATGTCATTGTTCTATCTGGGACATATGACAATAAAACATTCTTGAAAAGGTTCAGAAAAGATTTACGAGGATGTGAGCTATAGGGCGAGGTTGCGTAGGCTGGGTCTCTATTCCACGGAGCGCAGGAGGATGAGAGGTGTACAAAGTCATGGGAGGAATAGATTGGGTAGATGCACAGAGTCTCTTGCCTAGAGTAGGGGAATAGAGAACCAGAGGACATTGATTCAGGGTGAGGGGAGGGAAGATTTAATAGGAATCCGAGGGGTAACTTTTTCACACAGAGGGTGGTGGGTGTATGGAACAAGCTGTCAGAGGAGGTAGTTGAGGCTGGGACTATCCCAACGTTTAAGAAACAGTTAGACAGGTACATGGATAGGACAGGTTTGGAGGGATATGGACCAAGTGCAGGCAAGTGGGACTAGTGTAGCTGGGACATTGTTAGGCAAGTTGGGCCGAAGGGCCTGTTTCCACACGGTATCACCCTATGACTAACAGTACAGCACAGGAAGCCAAGATGAACTAATCCCTGCCTGCATGTGATCCATATCCTCCATTCGCAGTACATCCAAGTGCTGTTTCATTAAATCGTATCTGCCTCAATTATCATCCTCGGCAGCACTTCCCTGGCACTCGTTGTGTGTAAAATAAATAAATAATAACATGCCCAGCACTCACTCCTCTAAAATGTGCCCCTCTCACCTTAAAGCTGTGCCCACGAGTCTTTGAAATCTCCATCCTGAGAAAAAGATTCTGTCTTCCCTCCCAATGCCCCTCATAATTTTATAAACAAAGGCCTTGAAACTTATAGTGTAGAAAGGAACTGCAGATGCTGGTTTAAACTGAGGATAGACACAAAAAGCTGGAGTAATTCAGTGGGTCAGGCAGCATCTCTGGATGAAAGGAATAGGTGACGTTTTGGGTCGAGACCCTTCTTGATCCGAAACGTCACCTATTCCTTCTCTCCAGAGATGCTGTCTGACCCGCTGAGTTACTCCAACATTTTGTGTTTATCTTCGGCCTTGAAACGTAGTTGTTTTGTGGGGGATTCTGAGGCCATTTTTTTGTGCACTACAAGGTTTCAGTAAAACGTTAGAAACATTCAAGTATATTTTTTGCTAGAAATGTAGAAATCCTTTATGGTAAATGTTACCCCCCCCCCCCCCCAGAATTAGTAGCCCACCCAGCTCGAGAATCCTAAATATTTTGGACAAGGTGATTTTGAGAGTTTGCAATGGTGGCAATAGGCCTTGCTTGGGGATGTAGCCTTGTGAAATGGCTGTGAAACAGCTGTCTCCGATTTCCCACATTCATTTAAACTAGCGCATCCTTGGACACTTGGCTGAACATTTTGCCATTAGTGTCTGGCGTGCGGATACAGCTGACTTGCAAAATAAGCTCCAATTCATTTAATGGGAGAGATGTGAAGTATAAAGATCTCTTGTAGATATAAAGAAACGGAGAAGCAGCACCATGACGCAGCCTCACAGCACCAGAGACCCGGGTTGGATCCTGACTATTGTTGCTGTCTGTACAGAGCTGGTACATTCTCCTGCTGACCGCTTGGGTTTTCTCCGGGTGCTCCTGTTTAGTCTTTCCCCAGACTAGACAGCACGCAACGAAAACGCTTTTCACCACACGTGGCAATAAACTAAAGGAAAAAAACTGCCCTCTCACCTGAAACCCATATCCTCTGGTATTTGATTTCTCCATTCTTCGAAAGGCAGAATGACAGTAAAAAAAAAAAAACACTTTTGATTGAACATTTTCTGGGGAGTGTGGATGGGGATTAAGTGTGTGTGTGGGGGGGGGGGGGGGGGGGGGGAAAGAGAAGGATATGTAGACGACATTCCCTAGAGGTCAAACAACTGCATGTTCAGTCTCCAGGCTTTGTGAATTACTCACATTAATTCACAGGATAATACCCGTCACTAATAATCAGTCAGTCATGAAAAACCTGCCTGCCTGAATTCGCAGAGCAGCCACGATGAATTATTGAAACTGCTTATTAAATTCACACCTACAAACACATATGTTTAACGTTTAAATGCATATATAGAACACACAGCAGAATAGAGACCTAGCAATCAAATACAAGGTCATGGATCTGAAACCGTTTCCCCTTCACAAGTATTCTGTCGGGTTTAGCTGTGAAAGGTTTTATTGGTTCACATTTTCGGTTTCTCGGGCTTGCGGTATTTTGTTTCTTGATACTGATTTATCTCGCTGGCTCAGAGACACAACAACAATCCATGCAGCCAGCCTCAAACTGATGAAGACTCTTTGCCGTCTCTCCACCCCCCACCCCAGGGATCACTCTGTCTGAAAGAATCAGCTGACTGACTGATGGAAACCACCGCATATATTCACAGCACCAAGACCCCAGTTCACGGGATCTTTAGAAAACCCTCATCCGCTCTGGCAACAGGAGTCGTATCGCGGTGGGGGATGGTGATGAGGGGGGGGGTGGTGAGGGGGGGTGGTGGTGAGGGGGGGTGGTGGTGGTGAGGGGGGGGGTGGTGGTGAGGGGGGGTGGAGGGGGGGTGGTGAGGGGGGGGGTGGCGGTGAGGGGGGGGGTGGCGGTGAGGGGGGGGTGGTGAGGGGGGGTGGTGGTGGTGAGGGGGGGGGTGGTGGTGAGGGGGGGGTGGTGGTGAGGGGGGGGTGGCGGTGAGTGGGGGTGGCGGTGAGGGGGGGTGAGCGGTGAGGGGGGTGGTGGTGACTGGGGGGTGGTGGTGAGGGGGGGGTGGGGTGAGGGTGGGGGGGGGTGGTGAGGGGGGTGGTGGTGAGGGGGGGTGGTGGTGAGGGGGGGGGGTGAGGGGGGGTGGTGAGGGGGGGTGGCGGTGGTGAGGGGGGTGAGGGGGGGGTGGTGAGGGGGGGGGTGGTGGTGAGGGGGGGGGTGGTGAGGGGGGGGTGGTGGTGAGGGGGGGGGTGGTGGTGGTGAGGGGGGGGGGTGGTGAGGGGGGGGGGGGGGGTGGTGAGGGGTGGGGGGGGGGGGTGGTGGTGAGGGGGGTGGCGGTGAGGGGGGGTGGCGGTGAGGGGTTCACCGAGAAACAATTGTTTTGAACTACAATTGGAGGGGTTTTATTGAACTTTTTTTGCTTGTTTATTGTGTTATCTATTGTGTTTACAGACCAGTTATGCTGTCGCAAGTAAAGGGCCTGTCCCACTTACATGTCCTTGGCACGCAAATTACGCGACCTCGTGTTCGCGTTGAGCTGCGACAGTCCCGCGAAGGTCGCGCGCGATTTCATTGGAGCGCGTGACGTCGTTTGAAGATGGGCACAAAGCTGGAGTAACTCAGCGGGACCGGCAGCATCTCTGGAGAGAAGCAACGGGTGGCGTTTCTTGTCGAGACTCTTATTCAGTCTGAAAAGAAGGGTCATGACCCGAAACGTCACCCATTGCTTCTCTCCACAGATGCTGCCAGTCCCGCTGAGTTACTCCAGCATTTTGTGTCTATCTTCAATTTTCTTGGCCCCGCTCTGGGAGTAGAAGTGGGGGCGGATCCGGACCGCAACGGCCGTGAGCCCCAGGCCGAGCTCGGCGATCGTTTGCCTGCTTCTGCTGCTGTTGGAGATGAGACGTTGCGTCACGCCAGGGTCTTGGGCCTGTCCCACTTTGGCCGTCAGTACCGCGACAGGCCGTTGGCGCGCAAAGATTTTGTTCGCTACGAAAATTTCGGAGCCCCGCGCGATGTCGCACACAACTACATACCCCTCCGCGCTTCTCAGTGGGACCGGCCCCGCGCAGCCATACGATGCCCGTACGCCTCAACGCGACCACGAGGTTGCGTAATTTGCGTGCCAAGGACACGTAGGTGGGACAGACCCTTAAGAATTTCATAGCTCCGTTTCGGTAGAAATGACAATTAAACGCTTTTGCCTCTTGATTCCTGAAAACATTACTTTACAAATCGCTTCTGTGAAACACCCTTGGACAATCAGCTTCATTAAAAAAGGTGCTGTAAATAACAGCGGTAGAGTTGCTGCCTTACAGCGCCAGAGACCCTGGTTCGATCCTGACCGCGGGCACAGTTTGTACGGAGTTTGATCGTTCTCCCCGTGACCGTGTGGGTTTTCTCCAGGTGTTCCGGTTTCCTCCCGTGCTCCAAAGTGATGCAGGTTTGTAGGTTAATTGACCTCTGTACAATTGCCCCCAGTGTGCAGGATAGAACTGGCGTGCAGGTGATCGCTGGCCGGTGTGGACTCAGTGGGCCAAAGGGTCAATTTATCAGATGTAGCTCTAAACTAAACCAAACTAAACACAGGGTGTGCTTTAGCCCAGAGACGGTGAAATGGAAACTTTGGGCCTTGCCTTTCATTACGTTTTTTTGGCCTGTTTGCACACCAGCCTGTTGAGAGCCTGCTGACAGTGTCGGGACAGAGGGTGCTCTGTGCACCTTGATCATGTGAAAGTCTCACCGATTCAAAACACACACACACAAAAAATCTCATTCAACAAGAAACAACTGGGGTTCAAACAAAAATTTAAGCCGGTTGAATCGGAGTTCACCGAGAAACCTCTGAAACAAGCAAGACTCCGAGAGGGATCGATAAGATGGACGGCGAGAGACTGTGTCCACAGGCCACTGGCTCTAACATTCATCTCGAGATAAGAGAGCTTCCATTAATGGCTAAGAAGGGGATATGATACTTTATTCAGACCCTTGGACTATCTTTAATCGGACTTTACCTGGCACTATTATTCACGTTATTCCCTTTATCTTGTATCTGTACACTGTGGGTGGTTTGATTGTTATCATGCAGAGTCTTTCTGCTGACTGACTAGCAGGCAACAAAAGTTGTTCACCGTACCTCAGTACACATGACAATAAAATAAAATAAACTCAAACTAAACTCAGAGGGCTGCAAATCTTTAAAATGCTCTAACCCAGTGGTCTGTGGAAGTTTCCCAACCATTGAAATAAATATTTAAAAAAACATTTAGACAGGTACATTGATAGGAACAGGTTTAGAGGGATATAGGCCAAACACAGGCAGGTGGGACTGGTGTTGGTCGGTGTGGGCAAGTTGGGCCAAACTGCTCGTTTCCATGCTGTATCACTCTATGACTGGGTTCAGGGTCAGGATCATCTGGTTTTTGGAACAGAAGTTAGAATCATGCAAACCAACCCCCCTACACCCGCCTCTCGCTCTCCCCCCTCTTCCCCCACCCCCTCCTCACCCACCCAAATGACTCTATCTACACTTCACACTACCTCAGGAAAGCAGCCATCATATCATTGGCCACTCACACGCTGGTCATTCACTCACTTCCCCGCTCCCATCAGGCAGACCACCATTTTCAAGAACTCCTTCCCTGATGTTATCAGACTGTTGAACGGACTATTCATAAAGGAAGTATTCCCGATCTTCTAATCTACCTCATTGCAGTTCTTGGACTTTTCTTGTTTAATTCTGCACTTTCTCTGCAGCTGTAACACTATATTCTGCCCTCTGCTTTCGTTCTCTCTTTCACCACCTGTTGCGCTCATGCCTGGTTTTGATTGGAACCATTTGTGTTTTTTTTTTTTACCTGGACAGCACACAAACCATGTACAAAATCATGAGAGGAATAGATTGGGTTAAGAGGCACAGAGTCTCTTGCCCAGAGTAGGGGAATCGCCAACTAGAGGACATAGGTTTACGGTGAAGGGGGAAAGAGTTAATAGGAACCTGAGGGGCATCTTTTTTACACAAAGGGTGCTGCCAGAGGAGATAGTTGAGGCAGGGTGTATCGCAACGTTTAAGAAACATTTAGAAAGGTACATGGATAGGACAGGTTTAGAGGCATATGAGCCAAGGGCAAGCAGGTGGGAATAGTGTAGGTGGGATATGTTGGCCGGTGTGGGCAAGGTGGGGCAAGATGGGCCAAAGGGCTTGTTTCCACAACATTTTCTCTGTAGTTTGTTTTGGTTTTTAGAGAGCGGTTGATATCGGTCACGTGCTGGCATTACAGTCAAATACGGGATTTCAAAATGTACAGTGGAATGTCAGATGTAAAATTTCAACGAGACTGCTGCAATTTATTAACCAGAGAAAAATACATTTGTCAAGGACGTGATAGAGGCACGGTCAGACCCTTCAGCCTGCGACAGTCATTGTTTTAATCTAATCTATTTTCAGGGTCAGTAGAGCTGCTGCCTTACAGCGCCAGAGACCCAGGATCGATCCTGACCTCAGATGCTGTCTGTACAGGGTTTGCATGTTTACCCCTGTGACTGCGTGGGCTTTCTCCGGGTGCTCTCGTTTCCTCCCGCACTCCAACAACATTCGGGTTTGTAGGCTAATTGGCCAGTAAAAAACTGCAAATTGTCCCTATATAGCGTTAGCGCACGCAGTGATCGCTGGTCAGTGCGAACTCGTTGGGATTCAGCAAAACTGAGATCTCGTTCAAATGGTGCTAGTCAACTGAGACAGGGAGGAGAAAATGATTAATTTCAAAACCAATGGTGTAGAAACAGGCAGGGTGGCTGCCAGAAGCCCAATGAGTGGTTTCCAACCACACCTCTGGAGACATGTCCCATCTCCTCAAAGGCAATTGCAGTCAATTCAGTCACAATGGAAAGCATGTCAGAAAGTGCACAGGCTACAGAAATAAACCCTGTGATTAGATGATATTACTCACAGACTATGGTTAAATGATAGGATATATCAGTCAACATTCAGACTGTAAGACCCAACACCTTTCCTCCCATTTAGCCTACGGAGACTACTCCACCCCTCATTTTAGACGCACCCTTCTGACGAGTCCGTTTTATACCATCGGTACAGTCGGCTCCTCTCAGAATGTTGGTTCCTTTCTAACGAGATCCCCTCCTGTTCTGCTACACTCCGGAGAATACAGCTTGAAGTCCAAAAATCCCACATAGGTGATACTAAAGAGAATACTGGCCAAGTTGACACGGCACAAAAGGGCGGTACGATGGAGCAGCGGTAGAGTTGCTGCCTTGCAGCGCCAGAGACCCAGGTTCAATCCTATCTACGGGTGCTGTCTGTACAGAATTTGTAAGTTCTCCCCGTGACCACGTAGGTTTTCTCCCGGTGCTCCGGTTTCCTCCCACACTCCAAAAACGTGTGGCTTTGTGGGTTACTTGGCTTCAGTAAAATTGTAAATTGTCCCTAGTGTGCTGGTATACGTGGCGATCTCTGGTCGGCGCGGACACAGTGGGCCGAAAGGCCTGTTTCCATGCAGTATCTCTAAACTAAACAAAAAAAACCTCAGTATTTCTAGTGAAGCCAGTGAGTTTAGAGGGAATGGAAATGCAGTCCAGCAAGTCTTTGTTTGAGAAGATGAACCATACAAGCAGTCCAGGCCTAGGCTCTGGGGTCTGAAGCCTGGCCTAGGCCACACACTATGGCCCTCACACCCAGTAGTGTGTGGCTGATCTCACGAGAATGAGAGTCTGTGGATAATGTAGATTCATAATGAACCATCAGGATTTCGAGAGTACTGGGGATCTTGAGTTTTACAGCAACATTGGACTGCCACGGTGCCATCAGCTGAACAAGAAATGCTAATAAAGATTTGTTCCCGTTGTCAATGTCAACGGGAACAAAACCAAAGAGGTTGTAAAAGACACCTTAAATAAGTAACCTTAAATAAGTAACTGTTAACTAACCACGTGGCTTTTTTAAAAATCATAAAACTGTTAAATAAATTAGCTTTGGAAGGGCATTTTGGAAGTTAAAGCCCATGATCATGGTAACATTTTGTCCCATGTTCTTCGCTTTGCTCAGTACAGCTCATGTGAACATGAACAAAAAATTGTGGCGGGAAAGGCAGACAAAGAACTTGGTTAAAGCGAAGCAGAGTCTGAAAGTGTAAAAAGACCCATATCATATTTGCGCACTATTAAAATTCCACATCCTCTCCAGAATGATCAGTTAGAAATATTCCACCTACATTAGCATGCATATTGCAACAGGTATCTACATAGTTGTATAAAAGAACTTCAAACAGCCTTGTGATCTTACAAACATCTATCTATACGTCACTCCCACTACTCTGAAGCAACATTAAAGATGCAATGTAGACGCAAGGTTATGCAAATATGTGAGCTCCGAATTAACTGACTTCTTAGAGACTAAATTAAACTATAATTATTAACTTGCACAAAAGACTAGTGGAGCAAACAGTGAGTGCAGTCGGACATAAGCCATTAATAACCACATTTATTGTGTTAATAAATTATTGTGTTGATAAATTGTTACTATAACAATATTGCCACAAGATTCATTTCTATTCAGTGTGTAGTCAGGCCCTTCAGCCCAACGGTCCGTGACAATCACTATGCCCATATACACAAATCAGATTGTGCATGCAGATACAGCTCCAGAGACCCAGGTTCGATCCTGACTACGGGTGCTGTCTGGACGTAGTTTGCATGTTCTCCCATGACCTGCGTGGGTTTTACTCCGAGAACCCCAGTTTCCTCCCACACTCCAAAGACGTGCGGGTTTGTACGGAAAAATTGTAAAAATGTACACTTGTCCCTAGTGTGCAGGATAGTGTTTGTGTGCGGGGATCGCTGGTCAGCAGACGCGGTGGGCCAAAGGGCCTGTTTCCACGGTGAATCTCTAAACTAAACTAAAGCAGAGCAGGTCGCCCCACCCCCCCTCCCCCACCCACAGGGCATAAGGTTGGATAGGCGAGCAATGGGCCATCACTTTGGAAAGCGATGGCTGGAGGCCCGCAGCAGCCTGGGGCTCGCCTGGATCAGGCACCGCTCACAAGACCTAGTACGTGGACTGGACTGGACTATGAAAATGGCGCCAAATCATGGTGTCTCTTGCATGCGGCCTCAGTGGTCAATTTCTGAACACTTGCTAATCGGTCTGAAGAAGGGTCTCAACCCGAAACGTCACCCATTCCTTCTATCCAGAGATGCTGCCTGTCCCGCTGAGTTACTCCTGCATTTTGTGTCTACCTTCGGTTGAAAGCAACATCTGCAGTTTCTTCCTACACACTTGCTAATCAAGGATGTGCTCAGGGATGGCAATTCTGTACTAGTCTGTACGTAAGAAAATAATTTCACAGTGCGTTTGCAAACGTGACAATAAACGCACCACTGAACCATTGGTCACACAGTTTCCAACACTACTGCTTTATTTCGTGAGAAATGAAGAGAGATTCAATATTTCTCTTAGAAGACATAGGAGCAAAGGATATAGGAGCAAAGAGGTCCTTCTGCAGTTGTACAGAGCCCTAGTGAGACCACACCTGGAGCATTGTGTGCAGTTTTGGGCCCCTAATTTGAGGAAGGACATTCTTGCTATTGAGGGAGTGCAGCGTAGGTTTACAAGGTTCATTCCCGGGATGGCGGGACTGTCATATGCTGAGAGAATGGAGCAACTGGGCTTGTACACTCTGGAATTTAGAAGGATGAGAGGATATCTCATTGAAACATATAAGATTGTTAAGGGCTTGGACACACTAGAGACAGGAAACATGTTTCCGATGTTGGGGGAGTCCAGAACCAGGGGCCACAGTTTAAGAATAAGGAGTAAGCCATTTAGAACGGAGACGAAGAAAACACTTTTTCTCACAGAGAGTGGTTAGTCTGTGGAATTCTCTGCCTCAGAGGGCGGTGGAGGCAGGTTTTCTGGATGCTTTCAAGAGAGAGCTAGATAGGGCTCTTAAAAATAGCGGAGTCAGGGGATATGGGGAGAAGGCAGGAACGGGGTACTGATTGGGGATGATCAGCCATGATCATATTGAATGGTGGTGCTGGCTCGAAGGGCCAAATGGCCTACTCCTGCACCTATTGTCTATTAAGACCACCACTGGATACAAGAATTGGATGCCCTGATTGACCTACCCACATAAAATGTGGTGCTTTTAGAATGGAGGAAGCAATGAGGAAAAGAGAAGTTCATAAATCACAAACCACTGATGCAACAGCACCATAACACCTGTCACCCGGCCAAAAGTAACTTATGAGTAACTTAATCAGCCACCTGCACACAATATAAATTAGATGTCAAGGTCTTTACTCAAGAACAAGTGACAAACAACACAGAAGCTTTACTTTATCTTGCGCTAAACATTATTCCCTTTATCATGCATCTGTACACTCTGGGCGGTCGATTTTAATCATGTATGCACAATCTAAGGAAGGGTCTTGACCCAAAACATCACCCATTCCTTTTTCGCCAGAGATGCTGCCTGACCCAGAGTTACTGCGGCATTTTGGGTCCACCTCCGGTGTAAACTAGCATCTGAAGTTATTTCCTACGCATAGAGTCTTTCCTCTGACTGGATTAGCGCTCAACCAATGCTTTTCACTGTACCTCGGTACACGTGCCAATAAACTACACCAAGTAATTTTGGCGTGCACACATGACACTAATAAACCAAGAATAATACTATTTACCCAGCTTGATCAATAACACTTCCAAACACCCAACAGAAATGTTATTCTGAAGAAATATTTGGAGAATACATGTGAAGAACTATGTTGTACACTTTTTAACCCAATTATACCATATCTACCACGTGTTTGTTGACAGTACCCATTATAAGATATTCACACTCATGTATATTTTATCACTGCAGTGACAAATTATAAGTTACAAAGATAAGAACATTAAGTATATCAGACAGGATGGATCTAGGAAAATGCAGACTTTTTCTTGCAAAAAATCGAGACTGAGTTCATAAAAGGAAAAGACAAGGACTAAATCACGCTACTTATATGTGTGTGGGGGGGGGGGGTAAATCAAAATGCTGGAGTAACTGAGCGAGTCGGCAGCATCTGTGGAGGGAACAGACGGGCGACGCTTTGTCTCGAGACCCTTCTTCAGTGTGATTGTAGATGGGAGGGGAAGGCTGGAAAAGAGAGAGATGGGGGTGGGATAAAGCCTGGCATGTGAGGGGGCTTGGATGGCAGATGGATAGACAAAGACTAGGCAAAGGAGACAAAACAATGCAAAATAAGGAGAGGAGTGAAAAGTGAAGCCAGAGAAGGGATAGAGGTTGAAGGGGGTCAAGGGGAAGGGAAAGAGGGGGGGGGGGGGGGGGGGGGGGGGAAGAGAACCCATTTAGCAGGGGAAATGGGTGCACACCCAGGTGGGGAATGGGGAAGGAGGGGGCGTTCTTACCCAAAATTAGTCATTCCACATTCATACCATTGGGTTGTAAACTACCCAAGTGAAGTTTGACGTTTCCTCCAGCTGGAATGCAACCTTACTCTGGCAATGGAGGAGGCCCAGGACAGAAGGTCAACGTGGGAATGAGAAGGGGAGTTAAATTGGTTAGCAACCGGGAGATCCGGCAGGTTTAGTTTGAGAGACCCTCTGGATCTCACAGTACTAAATCATTCCCAGACTGAGGAAGCAGTTGAGAGACAGCTGCAGTCGGCTTCAGAGCCCGAACTGTTATCACATGCAGGATGAACAAGGAATCCAGTCCACTATTAACGAGTCATCCAGATGGGTATTTATGACTATCTATCTGTATCATAATCTCCATTTTTAGATTTTTAGTCCTGATTTAATCATCTGAATTTAAACTCCCTAATGAGCACAATGAATTCAGTCTCCTGTCACCGGATCTATGGGCCAGACCTTAGATATTAATGCAAGCACAGTTACCATGCCAATAAACAGGTCTGAAGAAGGGTCTTGACCCAAAATGTCACCTATTCCTTTTCTACACAGATGCTGCCTGCCCTGGTGATAATGACAGAAATACACAAGGCCATAGAGTCCATTTGTGACGCTGAGTAGAGAAAGACTTTGAATGGTTTTATCCTACATGTCCAATGAGTTATAGAAACAAGGACCTGCAGATGCCAGGGGTTATGGGGAGAAGGCAGGGGAATGGGGTTAGGAGGGAGAGATAGATGAGCCATGATTGAATGGCGGGGTAGACTTAATGGACCAAGTGGCCTAATGCTGCTCCGATCACATATGACCTTATGCTAGCTAATGTCAAAGATAGACACAAAGTGCTGGCTTGACTCAGCGGGTCAGGCAGCATCTCTGGAGAAATAAGCGGCTGGGTGATGTTTCAGGTGGAGACCCTTCTTCAGACTCCCCCGCTCTCCACAGATGGTGCTCAATCTGCTGAACATATCCAGCCTTCTCTTTCACTTCAGACTTCCAGCGACTGCTGCGATCTGCATCCCACTGTTCCAGCACGTTATCTCGTTCTCTCGACTTCATTTCTTATCATTTATGCCCCACCAGACAGAATGTTTTTTTATCCACCAGCATTCATCACCCTCTCTTGAGCAGCACTAGTGCCACCACCGCTTCACAAAGCTTTCCCTTTGTCCCTGCACTCCTCCAACTCTCTGAAATTTAAACCACACTTGCTTTCTCGCCTTTCCAAATCCTGTTGAAAGTTCCTCACTTCACGGGTGCTGTTAGATCCATGTAGTTTAGAAGCGTTAGGGGGAGGGACCTCATTGAAACTTGCCAAATAGTGAAAGGCCTGGATAGAGTGGATGTGGAGAGGATGTTTCCACTAGTGGGTAAGTCTAGGACCAGAGGGCACAGCCTCAGAATAAAAGGCTGTACCCTTTAGAAAGGAGATGAGGAGGAATTTCTTTCGTTAGAGGGTGGTGAATCTGTGGAATTTATTGCCACAGATGGCTGTGGAGGCTGTCATTGGGTATTTTTAAGACAGAGATAGGTTCTTGATTAGTAATGGTGTCGGGGTTATGGGGAGAAGGCAGGAGAATGGGGTTGAGAGGGAAAGATAGATCAGCCATGATTAAAGGGCAGAGTAGCCGTGATGGGCCGAATGGCATAATTTTGCTCCTAGAACCTATGAAGTATTCAAGACATTTTCTCGTTCTATTTAAGGTTGATTGGTCTGCAGTGATTGGTCTGGGAGATGGGCTGTGGAATCAAGTCGTGTCTTGTCCAGGGGAAAGGAGTGAAGCTCGTTCATGTGTCCAGACAACGATAGCAACATCTACTATAACATTTAAACGGCATTCGGACAGATAAATGGACAGGTAAAACCGAGGGATATGGGTCTAGCATAGGAAGGTGTGATTAGTGGGCAGCACAGTTGTGCAGCGGTAGAGTTGCTGCCTCACAGCGCCAGAGACGTGGGTTCAATCCTGAGTGCGGGTGCTGTTTGTACGGAGTTTGTACGTTCTCCACGTGACGGCGCAGTTTTCTCCGGGCGCTCCGGGTTCCTTCCACACTCCAAAGGCGTGTAGGTCTGTAAGCTAATTGGCTTTGGTAAAATGATGTTGCCCCTAGTGTGTAGGACAGTGTCAGTGCGGTCTCGGTGGGCTGAAGAGCCCGTTTCCGCGCTGTATCTCGAAACTCTAGTGTAGATGGGGCATCCTGGTCAGCATCGGCAAGTTGGGCCAAAGGGCCTGTTTTCTTTCCTTATGACTCAATGACTCTAAATAGTGTGCAGAGGGCCTCCCACTGTTCTCTCCAAATAGGACTCTTAAAGATAGCGGAGTCAGGGGATATAGGAAAAAAGCAGGAACGGGGTACTGATTGTGGATGATCAGCCATGATAACAGTGAATGGCGGTGCTGGCTCGAAGGGCCGAATGGACTACTCCAGCAGCTATTGTTAAATGACTGAACCTCTCTCTCCAATGTTGTGCAGCTTCCTGCAAATCTCTTGCTTCACAGCAAGTCTGCACACCAATTCCACACCATCTTTGAATCTATCCCTCTCATAATATTACAACCTTCTATCAAGTCACCCTTCTAAAGCCCCTGAAAAAACAATGCAAGTGTTCAACCTCTCTTTCTGGCAAATATTCTCTAAACTCAGGAATATCCTGGCAAACCTCTCCTGCACCCTTTCCAACGCCTCCTCATGCTCCCTATAATGGGGCAACCAGAACTACACACGTTACTCCAAGCGCTCCACTGCGGCACCATTCTATGATCGATGTTACACAGTACTATGTTTACATGCATAGGAAGGAACTGCAGATGCTGGTTTACACCAAAGATAGACGCAAAATGCCGGAGTAACTCAGCAGGACAGGCAGCATCTCTGGAAGGAAGGAGTGGGTGATGTTTGTGGTCGACAATTACATTAGTCTGTTGCTCTGTTGCAGGTTGGAATTTCATTGTTGTGTTTCGAGTCGTATGACAATACAACGCTCTCGACTCTTCACCCTCCCACCAGGAGTCAGAGACAAGCCCCAGGGAGGGGAAATAGGGCATTCTTTCCTCCTAAGATGTGGTACTGCTGACAAGACCACCGTTAATTACCCAAACCCTTGCGGCGTCCGAGCAGAGGGAATTGCTGGCTGTGTCAGAGTCAACCAGACTGTCGCTTCTCCAGAGACACATGCAGGTCACATCAAGGCAGGATGATAAACTGCCTGCCCTACAGCAGCGGTAATGAACCAGCTGAGGGTTTTTTTTAAAGTAACGTGGTCATTATAACCAAGACTAGCTGCTTTTCCTTTTTAAAAACACCTTAACTGTTAATTATAGAATGACACAAAGTGTTGGAGTAACTCAGCGGGTCAGTCAGCATCACTGGAGAAAAGAGATAGGCGATGTTTCGGGTTGGGACCCTTCTTCAGACTGAAAGTAGGGAAGTGGGGGGGGGGGGGGGGGGGGGGGGGGGGGAGAGGTGGAAAAGACCATAACAAATCAGGGCCAGCAACAGATGACCAAGGAAGGGTGGAGCCCACAATGGCCCATTGTTTGCTGGGGAAGAGGTGATAATGAAAGGATATGGGATGCGAGTAGTGGAACTAGCAGGACAACTAGGGTGGGGGACGGAGAGAGAGAGCGAATGCAGAGGTTACTTGAAATTAGAGTAATCAATGTTCATACCGTTGGATTGTAAACTGCCCAAGCGAAATATGAGGTTCTGTTCCAACAATCTGCATGTGGCCTCACTCTGACAGTGGAGGAGGCCCGGGACTATTAATCAACCATAAATACTACAGCAGCCAAGGCGGGATTTGAATGCGGGTCTACAGATTCATAGCAAGGTGGGAGGAAAGGGGAGCACCCGGAGAAAGCCTACGTGGTCACGGTGAGAACGTAGTCAGGATTGAACCCGGGTCTCTGCAAGGCAGCAACTCTACCGCTGCACGCCCTTAGAAGGAATGTACTGCACCACAGATCCACTGGATTATCAGGACAACCGATGCTAAAGTAGGTGAAGAGACTGCATAATACCAGACAAGGTAATCAGATCAGCCATTGTTACGAAAAGGCTTCAGCAGCTAAAGGGGCCTGTCCCGCCAGCATGCGACTCCATGCGGTGAGCGCGATCAAACTAGAAGCGGGGGCCGCGCGGAGGTCGGGAGATCCCTGTACAGGGCCGTTCCCAACAGCATGCGCCTGCATGCGAAGAGCGTGACCAAACCGGCAGCGGGGGCCGCGCGGAGGGTCGGGTGAGTGGCTCGACGCGGCGGGAAGTGAGGCGAACTTGGAGCGAAGTCTGAAAGGTAAGTTCGCCGGGACAGAGAGGGAAACACAGAGAGGGGCACAGAGGCACACACAGAGAGGGCTACGGAGGCACACACAGAGAGGGCCATGGAGGCACACACAGAGGGGCACAGAGGCACACACAGAGAGGGGCACGGAGGCACACACAGAGAGGGCCACGGAGGCACACACAGAGAGGGCCACGGAGGCACACACAGAGAGGGCCACGGAGGCACACACAGAGAGGGTCACGGAGGCACACACAGAGAGGGGTCACGGAGGCACACACAGAGAGGGTCACGGAGGCACACACAGAGAGGGCCACGGAGGCACGACATCGAGGCAGTGGGTAATGCGTCGAGGCGACTGCGAGCCAACAAGCCGTTGCCGTGCGGAATTTTTGAACATGGTCAGTTTTTCGGAGCCCCGCGCGATGTCCGGACAAACTCCACACAACTCCGCACGGCTCCGGCGATCGAAGTGGGACCGGCCCCGCGACGCCGGACGGCTCAAGCGACCACGTTAGGCCGCGCTCATCGCATGTATTCGCATGCTGCTGGGACAGGCCCTTAACAGTTCAACTCCTGTCCTCTTGCAAGGGACAACCTGATTGAACTTGGTGAACAATACTATGCGATGACCAGTGACCGCTTAAGCATTTCATCAAAAGCTTACCTCTAATTCTGTACACTGCATGGATTCTCCTTTATCTATAAGACAAAAAGAAAGATTATTTTAAAAATAATACTCAATTATGGATTTTTCTATAAATCCATGTTTCAGTAACACTGGACTCCACATAAAAGAAAGCTACATAAAATAACTCTACAACTTTGTACATGTACAATGGTTTTCCTTATTTAAATATTAATCGTACCAATTATTTTGCAATAACCAGTACAATTATTATTCAATAATTATTCAATGACCAGTACAACCATGATAATGTATTCAGATAACAGTTTTATTTAAAATTACAGTCAAGAGGGCGACACAGTATTAGGTACTCAAGTACCACAATATTGAACTTACTTCTAACAATTTTTTTTTTTTAATTAAAAAAACGTTGACACGGTGGCGCAGCGGTAGAGTTGCTTCCTTTAAGCGCCAGAGACCCAGGTTCACTCCCGACTACGGGTGCTGTCCGTTTGGAGTTTGTATGTTCTCCCCATGACCGCGTGGGCTTCCTCCGGATACTTTGGTTTCGTCCCACATTCCAAAGATGCGCAGGATTGCATGTTAATTGGCTAAATTGTCCCGTGTGCGGGATACAACCAGTGTACGGGTGATCGCTGTCCGGCATAGGACTCGGTGGGCAGTAGGGCGTGTTTCCATGCTGTATCTCTAAACTAAACTAAGAGCTTAGCACATGCAGGCCCTACTGGACAAGGACGGAGATTTATAGTTAGAGTCATACAGCATGGAAACAGGCCCTTTGGCCCAACTCATCCTTACCAACCAAGATGTATGTCCTACCTGCCTGTGTTTGGCCCATATCCCTCCAAATCCTTTCTATCCATATACCTTCCCTCCCTCCACAGGTTCTTCTGTAATCTTGTTCCATGCACCCACAACCCGCTAAGGAGAAAAGCTATCTCTCAGGCCCCCTTTATATTTTTTTCACCCTTCACCTTAAATCTACACCCTTCAGTTTTCGACTGTGTGTGTGGGGAAAATGGCTGATCTTTCACCATCTCTATTCACCTCATGATACAAACCTCATTATAACTGTTTTTGGTGATAGCATACAGAGCATCAGATATCGCTGTTTCTTTAAGAACACAGGCTGCTGGTTACACTGCGGGAGGTCCTAGATATTGACAAGCAATTGCTTTGATCAACACTTGTGAAATGATACTCTGTTAAACAATGTAACAAACAGTCTTTAGTACTTTTAGTTTGCAGAAACAAAAAAATATGTAGCAGTTTAAAAATAACTTTGTATTTGAAAACAACTCGTGACAGAGTGATCGCTGTGTAGTTGCAGCAAATCCCTTGGTCATAGTGTAAAACCGGCAATAATGGACACCCCCACCCTCCATGGTCCATTGTAACATGGGTTATCTTTACCTCTGAAAGCTCACACCTCAGCCTCCTATGCTCCAAGGAAAAATAATTCTAGCCTCTCCTTATAACTCAAAGCCTCTTGTCCTGGTGACATCCTCATGAATCCTTTCTGCACCCTTTACCAGCTGAATGACATCCTTCCGAGAGCAGGCAACCAGGACTGCAGGCAATACTCCAAATACGCTCTCATTAACTTGTGTAGTTAAACCAGGCCTCAGTTCCTGGACTCAGTGCCCTGACCAATGAAGGTAAGAGTGCTGTTTGATTTATTCGCCACCCTGCCTGCCTGTGCTTTTAGGGAACTATGTACCTGTACCCCTATGTCTCTGTTTTACAACACTTTCCAGAACCACATCACATGCCATAGACCCTTAAAGCCACCAAGCAGCACGGTGGCAAAGCGGTAGAGTTACTGCCTTACAGCGCCAGAGACCCGGATTCAATCCTGACTAAGGGTGCTGTCTGTACGGAGTCTGTGCGTTCTCTCCGTGACCACATGGGTTTTCTCTGTTTGCTCCGGTTTCCTCCCACATTCCAAAGACATAGAGGTTTGTAGGTTAATTGGTAGGTGTGTTACAAAACTTACCTTGAGCGGCGCTGCAGTTCTGCCACTGCCAGTGTGCGCGACTTTGGCGCCTTTGAGAGGGGGGCGGGTTTACAATGCGGTTTTCCCCAGACTATTCAAATCGATTTTTCTCAGGGTGTTTAGTTGCTGAAGAGAAATCGCTCCGACATTTGTTTTATTAAGTTATTTTTAAACTACGCTGGATAATTTATTAGCATGAGTAAATTAAAAATTATCTTGTAAAGCCGTGAACTCCGCCAACGGGACGGATCTCACGTAGGGGACAAGGCAAGGTACACCGTTTATTTTTTCATATAAACTTGCTTCTTAGGATGCCTTTAATCAAAATTTCATGTTGTGAAAAGGTGACTTAGAAAAGATATGAACCGGCAGTATATTTCCTGCCGTTATGGGGTTTAAATTCACCGCAACCGCAACGTTCCAAACGATCGCGTTCCACAAAAACCCACTCGCAAGATGATTTAAATGGCCATTAATTTACGGGAATTAAACACTAAATTCCTTCCATTTGGCCTATAAATTCATAACAATGAGATTTTAAAATCATGTTATATTGTGAATTCTTGTGTGAATGTTATTTGGACACTTAGGCTATTTAAAAATGTTAATCTTTTCTTAAGAAACAGATAGATGTTTAGAAATAGTAATTTAATTTTGGAATTAGCTACAATTGGGTAACAAACTAATTATATGCTTTAATTTCAGGTCATCCAAGTGAGATTGTTTCATATTTGTTTCCGAATACTTCAATCTATAATAACTGAAAATGTATTTCAGTTCTCTTAATTTTTAAGAAGGTTATGGGCTTTTGACTGTCCTCGATCACAGCTTTTGTGTTAAGTCAATGGAAAGCAATAGGGAACAAGATGCTAATTACCAAGTATGAAAATAGCCATAACTTTTTTAATACTGAAGATATGAAAGTGAATTAGGTGTCATAAACTTCTTTTTATCTCCCAATATAGTGCTATGACACTAACTATATTTGATATTAGTAGTATTATTAATTAATTATTAAGTATATAAATGTAATACCCCACAACGACATATATAGCCCTTAAGGCAAAAACGGAGCTGGAATTATTAACATCTTTTTTTTTCTCGCGAAAGTCCATAGATTAATAGCCACGCTAGTGTGGCTTACACTAATACTAACTACACTAATTATAGTTGTAATCACTATTTTTCCCTTACACTTTACTAACATCACTTACTTTACTCACATTTTTTATTATTGCTTTTATATTATGTATTTTATTTCATATTATATATTATATGGATTTAAGTATGATTGTTATTATATAGTTAGTTCAAAGAGACGTGTGTATAAGGCAATGACGCAGCAATTAAATTTCATCGATCTGATGTTTGGGTATAGGATTGGGTTAGATGAGCTGAGACATCTACTCCATTATAAACCACCTTAATAATAACATGTATGACATAAATACTAGGATTGGGGGTGATGGAATCACCTTCTGTAGTTGGAATGTTAAGGGAATTAACGAACCAATTAAAAGAGGTAAGGTTTTAGCTCAATTAAATAGATTGAAATCTGATATTATTTTTCTCCAAGAGACACACCTTAAAAAAGACGCGCAGTATAGATTAACAGCAAAATTGATTTCCAAAGCATACCACTCTTCATTTACACATAAGTCTAGAGGGGTAGCAATAATTATTCGTAAAGATATACCTTTTAAACAAAGCTCAATAATAGAAGATGTTGAGGATAGATATATAATAATTACAGGTGAATTACATTCTAAAAAAGTAATCCTTATGAATATATATGGTCCTAATTTTGATAACCCATTATTCTTCAAGAAAATATTTAACAATATCCCTATATCCACTCAACATAATCTAATAATTGGAGGTGATTTTAATTGTACCTTAGATAATTATTTAGATAGATCTTCAACGAAAAGGAAAACCACTTCTAAGTCAAGTACACTTATAAATTATTTTATTAACACAGCAAATGTTAAGGATATCTGGAGAACAGATAACCCATCTGGTCGAGAATATTCATTTTTTCCCCTGTATTCGGAACCTATTCAAGGATAGACTATTTTTTAATAGATTCAAAACAAATCCCATTTACATATGACTCAAAATATCATAATATTATTATCTCGGATCATGCTCCATTAACATTTAAGATAAAATTAAAAGACAGAACTATTAAGACCTCTAACTGGAGACTCAACCCCGAAATATTAAATGATAAGGCTTGTTATGATTACTTGGTAAAAAAGATTAAATTATTTTTTGAAACTAATGACAAACCTGGAATTTCACCATCACTGCTCTGGGATACATTTAAAGCATGTATGCGTGGTGCGATAATATCAGCACACGCATACTTTAATAAGGAAAATCGAAAGACACAAAAGTTGGAAAATGAAATAAAACAATTATATATTGAAAATGCAATATCCCCTTCAAAGGGGTTAAGTAATAAAATTGCATAATTAAAATATAAGCTAAATAAAATATATTCAAATCAGATTATTTAACTTTTTCAACAGACTAAACAAGTACACTTTGAATTTGGGGATAAACCACAAAAATTACTGGCACGCCAGCTTAGAAAATTAGATGAGGAGAAAATAATACATAAAATTAGATCTGAACAAGGAGAAATATTGACTTTACCAAAAGATATCAATGATACATTTTTACAATATTATCAAAATCTTTACTCATCTAAACTAGCAGGACAATCAGATGGAATGGAAACATTCCTACAAGAATGTCATATTAATAGTTTGGATCAGGAACGTAGAGACTTGTTAAATGCTGATATATCAGTAAAAGATATTGAAGAATCAATTGGATCATTAAATAACGGAAAAGCTGCAGGCCCTGATGGCTTAAGTGTTGAATTTTATAAGAAGTTTTATGATCTGATCGCTCCACGTTTACATACAATATATAAATATGTTTATGAACAAGGAAAGTTACCAGAATCATTAAATGAATCTACAATTACACTTATCCCTAAAGCTGATAAAGATTTGGAAGACCCTGGGTCATACAGAGCAATAGCTATTTTAAACACTGATCAAAAAATACTAACTAAAATTATCTCGGAAGCTAAGTTTAGTGATTAATAACTTAATACATCATGACCAAACAGGTTTTATCCCAAAACGCTATTCATCCTATAATCTGAGACGTCTATTCAATGTCATGTACTCAAAAAGAGTGAATGATATTGAACTAGCTGTCATATCCTTAGATGCTGAAAAAGCATTTGACCAGGTTGAATGGCCATATTTATTAAAAATAATGCAGAAATTTCAATTGGGGGATAGATTATCCAAATGGATAAAAATCATATACTCGAATCCAACTGCAAGAATATTAACAAATCAAATGCTATCAGCAAAATTTAATCTCTTTAGGGGTTGCAGACAAGGATGCCAGTTATCACCATTACTATTTGCTCTGGTAATAGAACCATTAGCCGAAATGATTTGATCAGAACCGGAAATATATGGATATAATACCAAAGCTACAACGAATAAAATATCTCTATACACAGATGACATCTTAATTTATATTACAAAACCGGAGATTAGTATTCCCAATCTACTTAATGTTAAAACTAAGTTTGGGCCATTTTCTGGGTATAGAATTAACTGGAATAAAAGTGAAATTATGCCTATAACTGGAATAAAATTAAATATACTAGAACAATTCCCACTTAAAATAGTCACGGACAAATTTAAATATCTAGGAATTAATGTATCTAAATCCTATAATTGTCCATTTGATTATAATTACCCTCAATTGTTAAATAAACTAAAAAAAAAATTTATATTGGAAAACACTACCTATTTCAATGATCGGTAGAATAAATGCTATAAAAATGATTTTTTTGCCACAATTGTTATATTTATTTCAAGCCATCCCTTTATATCTCCCTAAAATGTTTTTTTTTTTAAATAGATACTTTGGTTAATAGTTATCTTTGGGACTATAAAAACCATTGAATAAGTAAAAAACATCTATGTAAATCTAAAATAAATGGTGGACTAGCACTACCAAATTTCTTATATTATTTCTGGGCAGTTCAGATTAAGAATATGAGCCAAGTTGGCTAAAGATGGAAAAGGATGACTGTTTGCCTTCTGATGTAGGTTCGATTTTTTTTGCACCAAGGGAAGTACAAAAAAAAGTATGGTGATAACCCTATAATTCATAGCAATAGACGTATTTGGAAATAAATAGTTAAGACCCTACATATGGATAATTTGTCACTTTGTTTGCCAATTATGAATAATCCTTTGTTTAAGCCCTCTGTATTGGACAAGGGGTTTAGACACTGGAATGATTTAGGAATTAAAAGGATAGAACACCTTTACAAGAAAGGAACATTTCTTTCATTTCAAGAGTTACAGGATATCTATGGATTGCAGTCAAATAACATATTTAGTTATTTACAAATTAGAAAGTATATTAAGTCAAATACGCAAGACTATCAAAAAAGAAAACCAGGATTATTAGATGAATTGTTTAAAACACCCAAATACAGAAAAATTAATAGCATATATACACAATACCATCTTGGATAGAGAAATCCCAACTTCGGAAATATATCGACAAACATGGGAACACCTACAATGTATACATCGTTGCTCATTAAATGCTAGACATATATTGATACAATTTAAGGTATTACACAGATTACATTATTCAAAAACGAAAATTAAATAGAATTTATCCTAACACTTCTTCTATTGTGATAAATGTCAGAACTTGGAAGCTAACTTAACGCATAGTTTTGTAACATGTATACAACTTAACTATTATTGGACAGAAATCTTTAGAGTTATCTCTGAAGTTCTTAACATTAAACTGGACCCAGATCCAAAATTAATAATATTAGGAGTTCCGGATTCAAATCTAATATTAACAGTAAACCAAATACATTTCTTGGATTACTGTTTGATAATAGGGAAAAACTTAATATTGAAATTTTGGAAGGGAACATTATCCCCCACAATTAAAATGTGGACAGTGGAAATGTTGGAGACATTGCATTTGGAAAGAATCAGATTTGTCCTAATGGACAGATACAAACTCTTTGAACAGATATGGTCTCCATATACAGGATATTTGAAGGGGTAGCTGTTCTTGGCATCACAACTCAATGGGTACCCGGCAGGATTAGATGAAAATAATTCTTTTTTTTTTTTTGGATTTGTATGCATGTCTCTATTGATATCGTTATTTGAAATTGTGTTATTCACTATTAAGATGTATACTATAATCTTTTTTTCCCTTTTTTTTTCTCTTCTCTTTCTCTCTCTCTATATAATCAAAATTATTATTTAATCACTATTCTTATTGATTAAAATCTATTCTTTTCTTTTTCTACTTTCTAAAAAATAGAAGTTTATAATAATTATTTGTAACATCCGTATACTTATTGAAATAAGTTGGTTGTGTATTTGAAAAGTTGTTATACCGTTGTTATGATGGATTACTTCTATTAAAAATATTAAACAAATAAACTTATTTTTATGCTTTATCTGATGGGATAAATTGCAGACTTGATTTTTTAAATCTCAAAATTTTGCAACATTGCTATAATTGGCTTCGGTATAAATTGTCCCTAGTATGTGTGCAGAATAGTGTTAATGTGCCAGAAACACTGGTCAGTAGGGTTGCCAACTTTCTCACTCCCAAATAAGGGACAATAGGTCAAAATAAGGGACAAATTCCCGACGGCAATTCGTTGACCGACTCGGCCGTGGCTGGGTGAATGATGGGTTGGCCCGGGTGCTGGACTGCCCACAAAGCCCAGCCGGCGGGCCAGCTGAGGAGTTTTGGCCCGTGGGACGTCGCATGCAAAGTCCGATGATCGGCCATGAGAAGGAGGGGTGGTGGTGGTGTCGACGGACAGCCGGCAGGGCTGCCGACCGACGGGGCCACGGGCGAGGTGCTGCTGCTGCACTACGTCGGGACGGGTGAGGCGGGGCTGGACGCGGCGCTCCGACCCGACAGTCCCCTCGACCTGAATAGTAGCAGACAAGGGCTGTCCCGTATGAGACAAACCAATTTAGCCCAATATACGGGATGTCCCGGCTATTACGGGACAGTTGGCAACTCTACTGGTCGGCGTGGACTCGGTGGGCCAAAGGCTTTGTTTCCTTGCGGTATGTCTAATCGAAATTAAGTCCACAATGATTATCAAATATCCAGTTGCACTAATCCCACTTACTTCTCCTCACATTTCCAACTACTCCCCAGATTCTACCAATCCCCTGCACACCAGGGGCAACATACAGTGGCCAATTAACCTTGCAATGCACACATCTTTGGGATGCAGGAGGAGAAGAAGTCACCAGTCACAGGGGGAATGTGCAAACTCCACCAACAGCACCGAAGATTAGGATTGAACCTAGATCACTGAAGGAGAGGCCAGTGTGCTCTTCCAAAAAAACCTTTCATGCTTTGAAAGTTTATTAGGTTTTTTTTGAGCAACTATCTGTCTGAACTTTATTATTAATTTGGGACCACTAATCCTTGCTTAACTTCAGGTCACAGAAAAGTGGAGGACTGCATCCAGTCAATCACAGGTAATGACCTCCCCACCGTCAAAGAGATCTGGAGGAGACACTGCCTCCAAAATAGCAGCCGGCATCATCAGGGACCCACACCACCCTGGCCACGCTCTCATTCTTACTCCTGCCATTGGGAAGAAGGTACAGAAGACTGAAAAGCATGGCCTCCAGGTTCAGGAACAGCTTCTTCCCAACAACCATCATCAGGCTCTTGGACACTACAAACACTAACTAGACTATGAACAATCCTGGTTGTACTAAGGACTTCAGGCCTTTTGCACTAATATTTGGGTTTATAATATATTTATATTTTTTGTTTCTTATGTTATCTATCAGGAATGTGTTTACCTTTGCCCGACTCTGCCAGCTTGTAGAGTTGCTTTCTTACAGTGTTAGAGACCAGAGTTCGACCCTGACTACGGGTGCTGTCTGTGTGGAGTTTGCACATTCTCCCTGTAACCGCGAGGGTTTACTCTCGTTTCCTCCTACATTTCAAAGATGTGCAGGTTTCTAGGTTAATTTTCTTCTGTAAACTGTCCCTAGTTGGATAACATGGAACTAGTGTACGGGGTGATCTTTGGTCAGCGCGGACACAGTGGGCCGAAGGGCCTGTTTCCATGCTTTTTCTCTAAATTAAACCAAGCTGAGAGCAAGTTAGAATTTGATTGTTCCAATGTTGGTACAGATAACAGTTAAACAGTCTTGATTCTTGATTAATTCAGTTTTAATTCTGCAGTTATCATTGTGGGATTCAGACTTGTGTCGCATTAGATAGACACATCGATGAATCTGAAGAAGGGTCTCGACCTGAAACGTCACCTATTCTTTTTTAGCAGAGATGCTGTCTGACCCATTGAGTTACTCCAGCTTTTTGTGTCTATCTGCAGTTCCTTCCTACACATTGCTTCTCATTAGTCCAAACTTGGTGCAGATAAATACTCTTGGGCGGCTGCTGAAATAGTGTGCGGAGCGATTCTCTACAGCCGAAGGCTGTCTTGCTCAATCATGCCTCCACACTTCAGTGCACAGGGCTTACTAAAGCTGGTCTTTAAAGGTCTACGCCAACCAACAATGCTGACTAATTAAACAGCCCATATGATAATAGGTTTTGAATTATGCACATATGAAACAAACGCACACAATCTTTCCCAGGGAAGGCGTAATACAAAACTATGTGTTTGTGCTGTGTGTGTGTTTATGCTGAGAGGGGAAAGGTGTATGAGGAACTTCTTCACAGAGAGTGTATATGGAACAACCTGCCATGGGAAGTAATTGAGGCAGGTACAATAACAACATTAAAAAGACAATATGTAATAAAAAGGAATTGCAGATGCTGGTTTATACCAATGATAGATTCAAAATGTTGGAGTAACTCAACGGGTCAGGTTCCTCTCATGACTTTATCCATGCGATTCAAGTTGTACTTCCCACATCTGCATGGAAATGTCCAGCACATTCACTGACAAGACACATTGCCACACGCCGTGTCAAAACTTGTGCCTGCCTAAATTGTGATGGGAAGGCTGTGTGTCAATGTCCACCGGGCATATTCCTCAGCTAATGTGGTGTAATGTGGGCAGGAAGGGAAATACCAGAGACCACACCAAAATCCACCGGGATGAGTCATTCACACAAGCTTCATTCTGCACGCTGCATCTTCCCTTTGGGAAATATCACCTACCCGTGATCCGGATCGAACCCGGGTCTCTAGCGCTGTGAGGCAGAAGCTCTACCGCTACGCCACCGTGCTGCCCTTTACCCATTCAGTGCCCAGTGTGTGGAGCCCGAGGCTGCAACGTGCGTGAGGTGTTGGTCTGCTGAGCTCCATCAGGACAGGTTCAGGTACAGGCATCTCTCTTCTCAACGACCTGTCACTTCCCCCCCTACCTGAGATACCACGCAGTGATCACTGCCGTCAATTCCATGTGTGGACGGTAGTTTAGTTTCTATATATTTGTGCAAATGTCTTTTAAAAGCCAAAATTTTATTCACTTTATTTTAGTTCAGTTTATCATCACGTGTACCGAGGCAGAAAGACTATACAGATTGTATACAGAAAGACTGCAATCGAGCCCTCCACATATATATGATAAAGGGAATAATGTTTAGTGCAAGGTAAAATCCTGTGAAGTCCGACTACAGAGTCCGAGAGTCTCAAATGAGGTAGAACGTAGCTCAGGACCGCTCTCTAGTTGATGATAGAATGGTACAGTTGCCTGATGAGAGCTGGGTAGACACTGTCCCTGAATCCGGAGGCGATAATAAAATGCCTCGGCTAAACATCATTATACTGTTAAATTTTCAACACCGCAAAGTGGGTGTAAATACAACGGCTTGGCTGAGATTAACTAAAGCAGCACAGGACATCAATTGACAGAAGTTGCAGTTGCACGTTGTACTCAGGGGAAAGTGTGTAAGAAAGAACTGCAGATGCTGGTTTAAATCAAAGGTAGACACAAAATGCTGGAGTAGGTCAGCGGGTGAGGCAGCATCTCTGGAGAGAAGGAATGGGCAAAATTTCGGGTCGAGACCCTTCTTCAGTATGAAGAAGGGTCTCGACCCGAAATGTCGGCCATTCCTTTTCTCCAGTGATGCTACCTCACCCGCTGAGTTACTCCAGCATTTTGTGTGTACTCAGGGGAAAGATTGGCAATGTGTTGAAAGTCAGAGGGAATTAATGAAATGGAACCATATCAAGTCTGAACAGCTTACAGACCGATGCATTGCCACAGCCTTCATCATATCTCAGACACCATCATTTTCACATTAATAACTTCCTTCGCAATAGTAAATACAGCTGCAACTTAAGCTACCACATAACCAACAGCAGATTATATGACTAACCTGAAGTACACAAATTGTTTCTTTTTTTTTTAAATCAATACTTTGACCATTCTCTGAAAAGGATTTCTACGTTAACAACATCTTTCCATGAGCAAATTTCTCCTAACCTCTCTGGGATTAGTTTAGTTGGAGTCACAGAATTATTCAGCATGGAAACAGGCCCCTTGGCCTAACGTGTCCACACCGACCAACATGTCCCATCAAAACTAGTCCCACCTGCATTGGGCCACATATCTAAACGTGTCCCATCCATTCACCCATCCAATTGTTAAAATAAACGTTACAATAATTCCTGCCTCAACTACCTCCTCTGGCAGCTTGTTCAATACACCCACCACCCTTTGTGTGAGAAAATTACCCCTCAGGTTCCTATTAAATCTTCCCCCCCCCCCCCTCAACTTAAACCTACGTCCATTGGTTCTCGATTCCCCTACTCTGGGCAAGAGACTCTGTGCGTCCACCCGATCTATTCCTCTCATGATTTCATACACCTCCATAAATTTAAATAAATGTCACGCCTCTGTCTCCCACTGATGAGGAAGAGTGACAAAGCAAGACTGTGGAAAAACCCTTCATAAATTAAACGGCCTCGCCTTCTCTGCTTCTGTGGAGACATACCATGAGCCTGGTGCCTCTCCTCAGCATGGGAGGTTTTACTCTACCTCTAACATCACCCTGGTGAATCTAGATCTCCCTACACTGAGGTCAGGTCTAAATCTTCAACTCTATCAATTTGCGAGCAGCTGAACATTTGGTACAGATTTACTAGTTTGCAACCTCACGTACTCTATTTATTAAAAAAACATAAACATTTTGTTTTTAATGACTTTATGTATCTGCCTGCACTCATGCATTTAGGAAGTTATGCATGTGAACACCTAATATTTTTGTCCTTAAACTATTATTATGGGAATATCGCCATTCTATATATTTTTAAATCATTATTAAGCACTTATGCCCATTAAACTGCATTTGCCACTGGTCTGCCCATCCATCGCCTGTTGCATCTTGGTGTGTATTGGGAATGATAGAGGTTAAGGTGGTTTCGGTTGCCCACATACAGAGGTACCATTCCTTTAATTATTGCAATAACTCAGGAGCTGAGCTCGCAACAATAAACTCCAACTCATCTTCTACTCTGGCACTAGTTCCTTCCCAGAAACTACTGCTATTCATGAAACAATCCCCTTCCCCTTCTAATTTGAGATTCTTGTGTTGTAATCTCTCCGTGAGCCTCCCCCTGTGCATTCTTCTTCACTCTTACAACCCTAAACCGCAACAGGGCAGCACAGCGGTAGAGTTGCTGCCTCACAGCGCCAGAGACCTGGGTCCAATCCTGACTACGGGTGCTGTCTGTATGGAGTTTGTACGTTCTCCCCGTGACCACATGGGTTTTCTCCGGGTGCCCCACGTTCCAAAGACGAGCAGGTTTGCAGGTTAATTTGCTTCGGTAAAAATTGAAAAATTGTCGCTAGTGCGTTGGATGGTGTTGGTCTGTGGGGATCGCTGGTCGCTGCGGACTCAGTGCATCATAGGGCTTGTTTCTAAACTAAATCTTACAAGAGCAAGAGTTTCCGAGACTGAAGAAAGGTCTCGTTTCGAAATGCCACCCATTCCTTCTCTCCAGAGATGCTGCCTGTCCCGCTGAGTTGCTCCAGCATTTTGTGTCTAACTTCGATTTAAACCAGCATCTGCAGCTCATTCCGGCGATAAACTCTGCAACATGTTGTTTGTAAACAGCATCACGCGAGGTTTTGAAGGAAACTCTGCTGACAGAACCTGGGACCTTTCAGATTCCTGTAGGCCATCTTAAAATTCTCACCCATTGCACGTCACTCTTCGCCTCTCCCCTTCTGCTCCCACTCCAGCCATAGACACACTTCAGAGAATTCGTCAAGTAGAACATAGAACAGAACGTCTGAAAAAGGGTTCCAACCCGAGAAGTCGCCCATTCTTTTTCTCCAGAGTTACTCCAGAACTTTGTGTCTACCTTCGGTATAAACCAGCATTTGCAGTTCCTTCTGACACACAGAACAGTACTGCATTGGAACAGGCCCTTTGGCCCACATTGTCTGTACCGAACATAATGCTAAGACCAGGTCTCATCTGCCTGCACGCAATCCAAATCCCTCCATCCCTCCATTCCCAGCACATCCAAGTGCCTATCTAAAAGCATCTGAAACGCCATTATTGCATCTGCCACATTCCCTACCCTCTCTGTAAAATAAAAATCCTCCCCATCTCCTTTAAACTGTGTCCCCAACTTTCACATTTAATGCTCTAACCAATGAAGGCAAGCCTACTTTATCATTTTTACGTGGCTTTGCCAATTTCAGGGTGTTATGGACGCTGACCCAAAGATTCCTCTGTACTGTATGGATATTGCCATTAATGTACATCTTCCCCTCACATCTGATCTCCCGCAGTGCAACACCTCATACTTGCTGGAATTAAACTCCATCTTCCGATTCTCCACCCAATCCTGTTGCTGATCTATATCCCGTATACCTTGACAGCCTTCTTCACAGTCCATGAACCCAGCATTCTTGGTGTCATCTGCAAACTTAGTAACCAACCTGTCTGCGTTTACATCCAAGTCATTTATATAATCTCAAACAGGAGTGGTTCCAGCACAGATCTCTGCAGAACTCCACTAACCACAGACCTCCAGCTTGAATATTGTCCCTCCACCACAACCCTCTGTCTTTTAACATATAAACACAGAAAATAGGTGCAGGAGTAGGCCATTTGGCCCTTCGGGCCAGCACCGTCACTCAATATGATCATGGCTGATCATCCAAAATCAGTACCCTGTTCCTGCTTCTTCCCATATCCCTTGATTCCGTTAGCGTTATCAGTTAGACAGTTCGGAATCCAAATAACCAAGTCTCTGGTGCATCTTAACCTTTTGGATCAGCCTACCATGGGGGAGTTTTAACAAATGCCTTACTAAAATCCATGTAGCCAACATGGATTACAACAAGGACACCATGGCCCCATCATCATTCTTGGCTTATGCAACCTATACTTGCATTCCCCAATCATTGATGACTGCATTAAGGAATCTAGTCTCTAAACAATGTCATTCCCTTCCGACACAATTCAGTCTTCCTACATCTTTCTCTTTTCCTCCGAGACTGACCTCGTCCAATCTTTAAATTATGTTTTGAGAGATTTTTTGTTTATTTTCTTCTTCTGACGTGTGCTAACTTTTGTCTAATCTACTCTCATAATGCTGGAATCATTTTCTTAGTTGAAGGTGGAAAAGCAACTATTTAGGGCAGTTACAAATTTCATTGGAGACCCTCGGACTATCTTTGATCGGACTTTACTGAACGTAATCTTGCAATAAACGTTATTCCCTTTATTCGGTATCCGTGCACTGTGGATGGCTCAATTGTAATCATGTATTGTCTTTCCACTGGCTGGTTCACACGCAACACAAGCTTTTCACCGCACCTCGGTACACGTGACAATAAACTAAACTCAACTCATCTTCACTAAGATCTCTGCACTACACCAAACAGATGATAGACAAAGAGGCAGACTTAAATATATTTAATAATAAACATTCCTTGCTGGAGCGCTTAATGTTTTACAGTCCCCATATTAGGCCACTGAACACTAGAGCAACATTTACACAGGGGAAAAGAAAATGGAGTTATTAGGAATCAGAAGACTGGTTGCCCAGATAATTCAACAAAATTGATCTTAAAAATTGGATCATAAAACACTGCACCCACATCTTATCTGCATTCTTCTCAAGAAAACACTGGTGGGGTTCTTAATTTATGATAAGTCTTGTTGAAGCATGATATAAAAAAAGTCAAGTATTTTCACACAAAGGGAGCAGAGGGATAAATTAGAGCTGATTTTGCAAGTCAGCTGTATCCGCACGCCAGACACTAATGGCAAAAGCTTCAGCCAAGTGTCGAAAGGATGCGCTAGTTTAAATGAATGCAGGAAATCACAGACAGTGGTTTCACAAGGATACATCCCCAAGCAAGGTCTATTGCCACCATTGCAAACTCTCAAAATCATCATGTCCAAAATATTTAGGATTCTCAAGCTGGGTGGGCTACTAATTCTGTGGGGGGGGGGGGTTAAGATTTACAATAAAGGATTTCTACATTTCTAGCTAAAAATATACCTGAATGTTTCTAACGTTTCACTGAAACCTTGTAGTGCACAGAAAAATGGCCTCAGAATCCCCCACAAAACAACTACGTTTCAAGGCCAAAGATAAACACAAAAAGCTGGAGTAATTCAGCAATAGGTGACGTTTCGGATCAAGAAGCGTCTGAAGAAGGGTCACGACCCAAAACGTCACCTATTCCTTTTCTCCAGAGATGCTGTCTGACCCACTGAATTACTCCAGCTTTTTGTGACTATCCTCAGTTTAAACCAGCATCTGCAGTTCCTTCCTACACTATAAGTTTCAAGCCCTTTGTTTATAAAATTATGAGGGGCATTGGGAGGGAAGACAGAATCTTGGGATTTTAGAGGAGTGAGTGCTGGGCATGTTATTATTTATTTATTTTACACACACACGACGAGTGCCAGGGAAGTGCTGCCGAGGATGATAGTTGAGGCAGATACGATTTAATGAAACAGCACTTGGATGTACTGGGAATGGAGGCATATGGATCACGTGCAGGCAGGGATTAGTTCATCTTGGTATCATGTTCAGCACAGACTTTGTTGGCCAAAGGGCCTGTTCCTGTGCTGTACTGTTAGTCATAGGGTGATACCGTGTGGAAACAGGCCCTTCGGCCCAACTAGCCCACACCAGCCAACAATGTCCCAGCTACACTAGTCCCACTTGCCTGTGTTTGGTCCATAACCCTCCAAACCTGTCCTATCCATGTACCTGTCTAACTGTTTCTTAAACGATGGGATAGTCCCAGCCTCAACTACCTCCTCTGACAGCTTGTTCCATACACCCACCACCCTTTGTGTGAAAAAGTTTCCCCTTGGATTCCTATTAAATCTTTTCCACCTCACCCTGAACCCATGTCCTCTGGTCCTCGATTCCTCTACTCTAGTAAAGAGACTCTGTGCGTCTACCCGATCTATTCCTCCCATGATTTTGTACACCTCTATAAGATCACCCCTCATCCTCCAGCGCTCCATGGAATAGAGACCCAGCCTACGCAACCTCTCCCTGTAGCTCACACCCTCTAGTCCTGGCAACATCCTCGTCAATCTTTTCTGAACCCTTTCAAGCTTGACAATATCTTTCCTAAAACACGGTGCCCAGACCTGAACACAATATTCTAGATGCGGTCTCACCAATGTCTTTGTTTGGAAGGTAGATAGAAATGCTGGAGAACCACTATCTCTTAGCATTGTAAATAATGTTACGTTTAAACCTTCAATGATGGATAAAGCTTTTTCACAATGGAAAAATAATGGAATTATTAAGATTGGGGATCTCTATAGGGAAAACTCCTTCCTTTCATTTCAAGACATACAACAAACTTATGGACTACAATCTAAAGAGTACTTTAGATACTTACAAATTAGAGATTATGTTAAAGCAAATACGCAAGAACTCAGAAATAGAAAGATAGAAATATTAGATGAATGTTTGAATAAACATCCGAATACAGAAAAAAATGATTTCATATATATATATAACATCTTATTGGAAGGTGATGTTCCATCAACAGAAATACATAGACAATCATGGGAAAATGAATTATGTCAAACTAATAGACCAGAAATATGGGATGATAGTTTACAACATATACATCATTGTTCGCTAAATGCTAAACACTCTCTTATACAGTTTTAAAATATTACATAGATTATATTATTCAAAAACCAAATTACAACATTATGCGAGGACCATTCAGAAGCCTGATAACAGAAGGTAAGAAACCGCACCCGACTCTGGTGATGTGCACTTTCAAGCTTCTGTTCCTTTCCGCTGGACGGGAGCAGGGAAAAGCAGGGCAGGGAAGGGCAGGCCAGGAGGGGCAGCACGGTGGCACAGCGGTAGAGTTGCTGCCTCACAGCCGGAGATCTGGGTTCCATCCTGACTACGGGTGCTGTCTGTACATTCTCCCCGTGACCGTGTGGGTTTTCTCCGAGATCTTTGGTTTCCTCCCACACTCCAAAGACGTAGATTTGTAGGTTAATTGGCTTGATGTACATGCAAGTTGTCCCTGGTGAGTGTAGGATAGTGTAAATGTGCGGTGGATCGCTGGTCAGGGCGGACACGGTGGGCCGATGGGGCCTGTTTCCACGCTGTATCGCTAAACTAGGGTGGGACAAGACTTTAATTATTTTGGCAGTGTGAAATTTAGATGGAGTTAACGGTGGGAAGTCAGCTCTTTGTGATGGACTGGGCTACATCCACTATTCTCTAATCAAATAATACTATACATTAATACAATGAAGGCAAACTTAAGTACAATAGTTAGAGTGAAGGGAAAGATACAGAGTGCGGGATATAGTTGTCAGCACTGTAGTGCACCAGATGCACGATAGGGCCATACAACATGGAAAGAGGCCCTTCGGCCCAACTTGCCCACGCCGACTAACATGCCCCATCTACACTAGTCACACCTGCCCACCCGTGACTCGTAACCCTCCACCTCCTCCGGCAGCTCGTTCCACACACAAACCACCCTTTGTGTAAAGGTTTACCCCCACGGACTCCTAACTTTCCCCCCTCACCTTAAATCTACATACTCTGGTTCTCCATTTCCCTGCTCTGGGCAAGCGACTGCATTTACCTGATCTATTCCTCTCATGATCTTATACACCTCTATAATATCATCCCTCATCCTCCTGTGCTCCAAGGAATAGAGTCCCAGCCTACTCAACCTCTCCCTACAGCTCAGGCCCTCGAGTCCTGGCAACATCCTCGTAAATCTGTAATTTGACAGCCCATAAACTCTGATCATAACGTGTTGGGGTTCTGAACTATCGATCAGACGAGTGCCATTTGACAGCCTGCAAACTCTGAGCAACAGACAAACAGATAGGAGGATGGCGAGGATACGAAGTGGGTGGGAAGAGGCTGTCCGAATGATACAGTGAGTTCTCACAACACACGGTCTCAGCCTCTCCGGGGCTATGAGAGATGGTCCCACATCACCCTGACCACGCTCTCATCTCACTCCTGCCATTGGGGAGTAGGGTATAGGAGTCTGAAAACTGTAACGTCTAGACTCAGGAACAGCTTCTGAGTCAAAACATTGGTTTTGTCTTTTTGCACTATTGTTTATGTGTGCGCGCATTATATATATATATATATATATATATATATATATATATATATATATATATATATATATATATATATATATATATATACACATATACATACACACACACACACACACATACATCTTTTTTTCTTGTTTATTATATTGTTTACAGAGTATTGTGTTTTATGCTATCTGCTGCTGCAAGTAAGAATGTCAATGCCCATTAAGTCATGGGCTGCAATGAATCATTTCCACTCAGTGGGCCACTGTCAATAACCAGTCATTAACCAAACAAGCCTAATTCTAATTTTATGAAAAGGGAATTCCTGCGTTTCCAGGAAAACCAAAGCTTGAATCCTGCCGTTCCTCTTCAGGAACATGAATGGCTTTGTGCACAGTACACAAGGGCATTGTTATGTGGCAGCAGGATAATTGATGAATGTCTGTTTGTTTCATAAACTGAATGGTGTTTTTATATAGATTGATCACTCCCGCCTCCCCCACAGTTTTCTTCATGTTATTTGCCCCCCCCCCCCGTAGTTATCATTGGGCTAGTGATGTGTCCATCTTTAGGGATTATTGTCGTGGCGTCTCGCACCCTCCCCTCTAACGTTTCCAGCTCCTTCATCAGAGCTCGTTTTATAGTGATCTCGGTGCCACAATGAAGCTGTCTCTCGACTCTCCCTTCGGCCTTGCATTTGTGCGTTGCATGCTTTTGTGCATTATTTATCCATGTTTTGGGTCTGCTTTCACCCTCAATATCTCACTTTTCTTTTTAAACAAGGGAAATATTTTTTGTTCTTGGAAATGTCACCCTCACACCCCTCGCCCCTCACCAACGCCATACAAGCCCTCACCCCTCTGACTCTCAGCATGTGCAGAAATCCTGCCATCCGCTCGCCATTTAGAAATGGAAACACAGGTAACAGAAACAAAAACACTGTGCATGCAGGATCCAATCCATTTAAAATTTGCAAATTTAACTTGCAGCACTTTTGACACCCATTTCTGCTTTTGAAACAAAAAACAGACTGCTCCTGGAATGTTGAATCAATGTATGGCTTCAGAAAACTGTATATCTACATTTTTTTTATTGTTTGATTTGTAAATATTATTATTGTAAACAATAACTACAGCACTGAGACAATACATTTATAAAACACTTCCAGGAGCAGTCTGAGGTTTTTTTTACTAATCATATTTTATTCTAATACATTTTACTGTTTGTTTTGTAAATAATCTTATTGTGAATAATATCTACAGTGTTCTGAAGCAGTACATTAATAAAATTCCAGGAATGTTTTGGGATTCTTCATAATAATATTTTAAGAAATACTATAATACTAATAATGTATTTTTTTTTAAATTGCGTTTTAAATATTATTGTAAATAATGGAATAAATTGAGTTTTAATATTTAAAAAAGTGCGTGGCTTGTGAATAATATTTGTTAATGTTTGTTTTGTAAATATTATTGAATATAGTGGAATAAATTGAGATTTTTTTTATTTTTTTTAAAAAGAGTGGTTTGTCTCAGTCTCTCTCCGATTATTATTATCAATACTAATTCTCGAGGCGGGGTGCTCTTACCCGAGTCGCGTTGGATGCTGATGTTGCCGTCCCGGTGCAGGAGGACGGCGCCAGCCCCGCTCAGCCTGCCCCAGGGTGGGCGCCCGTCCGCGGCCAGGCTGCGGCTTGGGCTCCGGCAGCGGCGGAGCGCCCGGCAACACTGGTAACACACGGCCCACGCCTGCTCCTCGTTCAGCGGCTGGTTGTACAGCCGGAGGATCTGCTCCAGCGACAGCTCCTGCGGCTCGGCTGCTGAAGCTGAAGCTGCCACCGCCAGGCTCTCGGCTCCTCGCTCTGCCATCGCCACCGCTGTCTGTCGCTGCTACAAGGTATCAGGGTGAACGGACGACTGGTTGAGCCTTTAGATCACCCGGATAAATAACACCGGCCGCGGCAAAAGCAGCAGCAGCAGCAGCAACATCTTCCCCGGCCGCGCCCGCACAAACAGCATCATCGCCGCCACGCTGCAAAATTCCTCTCCCTCTCACACTCTCCCAGCGGTTTCTCATTGAATCCAATCATATGACTCGTTCCTGAGAGACAGACACAGAGACAGTTCACTACATGGTCCAAATGCCCGTCTAAGTTGTTTCCTTGTACCATTTGCTACATCTCTCGTCTGATTTGTTGCAATTTTAACATTTGTTACACCATGAATTGTTACATAATTTGTAGAAACGGAATTAGGTCATTCGTCCCATCAAGTCTACTCCGTCATTCAATCACGGCTGATTTATCTTCCCCTCTCAACTCCACTCTCATGCCTTCTCCCCATAAACCTTGACACCCTTAATAATCAAGAACCTATCAATCTCCACCATAAAAATATCCATTGACTTACCTTCCACACCCGTCTGTGTCTATAAATTGCACAGATTCACCACGCTCTGATCATAGAAATTCCTCCTCATCTCTTTCTGAAGTTATGTCCTTTTATTCTATGGCCCCTGGTCCTAGACTCTCCGACTAGTGGAAACACCCTCTCTGCATCCACAATGCATAATTGAACTACTTTACTGTAAGGCAATTTTATAATCATGCAGGTAGACCTGAAACATCACCCATTCCTACTCCCCAGAGATGCTCCCTGTCCCGCTGAGTTACTCCAGCATTTTGTGTCTACCTTCGATTTAAACCTGCATCTGCAGTTCTTTCCTAAACATTTATAGTCATGCATATTTCCTTCCGTCCATCAAGTCCCTGCTGACCATCAGGAATAGAAACAGGGAACTGCAGATGCTGGTTTACACCATAGATAGACAAAAAGTGCTGGAGTAACTCAGCAGGCCAGGCTGCATCTCTGGAGACGTTTCAGGTCAGAAGAAGGGTCCAAAACCATAGCATCACCCATCCTTTTTCTCCAGAGATGTTGCCTGACCAGCTGAGTTACTCCAGAAATATATGTCTCTCTTCCCACCATCAAGAACCCAGACACTCTAATCTACACAGCAAGAAGGGTTGCAAACTGAAACGTTGTCAGTCCATTCCCTTCTGCAGATGCTGCCTGACCCACTGAATTCCTCCAGCACTTTGTGTTTTGCTTAAGCTTCCAGCATCTGTGTCCCACTTTTATTCTCTCTCACTTTGCCATTAACTAACACACACACACACACTGAGCAATTTGCAGTGGCCAATTAACGTCAAAACCCAAGTCTATGGTATGTGTGAGGAAATCACATGGACACATCCTTTGACCAGGCTGACCCCTGCAACTCTGACCCAGTTCTGCCCCAAGCCAACAGACCTTTATGGACAAGTTATGACTCTTAACTTTTTTTTAAAATTTTGGACTTGAAGAGTACAAGGTAGCATCTAAGACAAAGTGATTCTTGCGTACAGATTGAGTGTGTTCTATGGTCTTACCCTCTGGCACTTAGTATGATTGCACCTACTGAATAGCAAGATTGTCACTGAACTGTACGCAAAAGAAATAATTTCTCAGTACTTCGGTACACTTGACAATAAAGTATCGTTGACCCACCCATGCTGTCACAGCGAGAACGTGCAAACACCACATCGACAGCACCGGAGGTCACGATTGAACCTGGGTCACTGTTGTAAGGTAGCAACTCAACTAACTGACTCTTGTGTCACCCTAATATTTCAGGTATGACCCTCACAGTCCCATATCGTACTTCCTCTTTACAGTTTTATTGTCCAAACCCGCTCATCATTTGTTTTCAATACTTTACATTTATTGTATTATCACGTAACGATTATAATTTGTAGACAGACACAAAATGCTGGAGCAACTCAGCAGGTCAGGCAGCATCTGTGGAAGGAATGGAAAGACAACATTTTGGGCTGGGGCCCTTCTTCAGATGCACCTACCTTTTCTGTGTATTTTCGCCACATTCTGTCAATACTCTTCTATACTCGGCATAATTATTTTATTCAGGGTGACAGTCACCATTCAATGGCCATCCCATATTGCCCGTGAAGGCGGGATATCTTCCCGAAATGCTGAAGCCCCACTGGGACAGACACTGCTCACAATCGTGAAGTGAGACCCATGGTCCCAATCCACCTTAAATCCAGTTTTAATCCAGATAATCCAGGATTTTAAACAGATTGGATTTGGGAACAGCTTTTAGACTTTCAAATTTAGAGATAAAAGGTGGAAACAGGCCCTTTGACCCACAGAGTCCACACCCACCAGCGGTCACCCGTTCACACCAGATCTATCTTGGACATGAGAGATAATTTTTACAATTTTTACCGAAACCAATTAACCTACAAATCTGTACGTCTTTGGAGTGTGGGAGGTGTGGGAGGAATCTCCAGAGAACCCGGTGAAAACCCACGCGGTCACCGGGAGAACGTATAAACATGAAAGTGAGTGAGGCAGCATCTGTGGAAGGAATGTATGGGCAGCGTTTCAGGTTGGGACCCTTCCTCACCAGGATGTTGCCCATATTGGAGGGTTTCACTGATGGGGAGAGTTTAGATAGATTTGGCTTATTTTCCTTGGAGTGAAAGAGGCTACATAAAATTATAAGAGGCATAGAGAGGGTGGATGGCCAGAATGTTCTTCACATGGTAGCGATATCAAAAACGAGGGCCGAAGATAGACACAAAATGCTGAAGTATCACAGCGGCTCAGGCAGCATCTCTGGAGAAAAGGAATAGGTGACGTTTTGGGTCCAGGCACTTCTTTAGACTTCTGAAGAAATGTCTCGACCCGAAATGTCTCGAACCGACCAATTGAGTTTGCAAAATTTTATGTCTATCTTCAATGTAAACCAGCACCTGCAGTTCCTTTCTATTCAAAATAGAAGGCATAGGTTTAAGATGCGGGAGAGTTTTTAAAGAGAACTAGACTAAGTTTTTAAAGAGAACTTGACACGTTCACACGGGAGGGCTGGTCCCCCAACGCAATATTCCACCTCTCCACCTATTCCAATATTGGTGGCCAGTGGGGGGGGGGGGGGGGGGGTTCTGGAGCGCTAGTATGGGTGTTGTGGGCTGAAGGGACTGGTTTCCAGAGGGCTAGTGTGGACATTGTGGGCCAAATTGATTCTTGGGGTGGCATCTCAGTCACTCAAGCCTGATGTGCTGGCAGCTCACGGCTGGCGGGCTAGCAGTTGGCTCACGGCTATTCTTTGAATCCATTTCAAGCAGGGTGCAAGGCCATCAAATTCAAATGCAGTTTCATACCATTTCATGCAGGGTGCAAGGCCACCAAATTCAAGTGCAGTTTCATACCATTTCATGCAGGGTGCAAGGCCACCACATTCAAATGCAGTTTCATACCATTTCAGGCAGGGTGAAACCACCATAAAAACATCACATAAACACCACATAAACACCACACTCATAGTTCACTAGACATTCAGTGTGTTCCGTTGATTCACAGCTCAGACAGTCGTGAACACTCCCTCCCCCATCTTGCAGAAACTGAGCCACACCCACACTTCCGGGTTTTATAATCCCTCCCCCCCTCCCACCGGAAGGGGCGTGGCATTCATGGCGTGATTGACAGGATAGAGATTCCCAACATTTTTTAAACACTAATAACACTTTCATTTTTCATTGATGGGAAGAATCCTCTGCATCTGATGAGTGGAGGGGGACTGAGTAAGATGGCCAAAAATCACAGCAGTGGTAGCATTTTATCTAAAATCAATATACAGTGCAAACAGGAAGTTGTCAAGTAACCACCACCAACAGCCATTTGCTGTGCTTCACTTCAAACCAAAGATACTAGAGGAACAAGATAGACCACTCGACGAAAAAGCCGTAGTACGGTCATGGGCTCATGGGTAATTTTTTTTGCGCCATTTTGGGAATCAAATATATGAGGGTTTTTTATATGGGCTATATAAAAGACAATGGGCTTCTGTCATGGCGTCCACATGTACACGTGTAGCGAGCCGTTCTGCTATAGTGCTCGAATCCCCAATGTAAGCGATTCAAGCACCTTCTTCAGATACCCCACTAAAGACAAAAGGTAAGAAAAAAATTATAACTTTCTGTCTTGAGGCCTGCCTGACCTCTTCCTGTAGCTCAGATCGCAGAGCCAGGGGTTGCAGAAGAATTGCTCTGATCGCTGGCCCGCGGACTATAACACCCTGAGTCTGGGATTCCTCGCCGGAGAAGAGCTCCAACTGCCGGCCTGCAGCTATATAACATCATGAAGCCCCAGTCTCCGGTAGGAGGCGGCCGATTCGGGACCTCCAAGCAGCGGAGATCCCAAATTGGCTTGTGTTTAAGCCAGTTTGAAATAGTGTTTAAAATACAGGATAAATGGTTAAATATACACAATGTACATGGATCAATGGTGTTTAAAATACATGATAAATGGTATTAAATATACACAATGTACACGGATCAATGGTGTTTAAAATACATGATAAATGGAGTTATAGGGAACAACGACATGCCACGAGGAGGACACATTAAAGCCTTAATTTCCTTCCCAATGTATGATGACTGTAACATATACAATTCTATTCTTATGATCCTGACAATGTATTATATTATATAAGACATTTTTTGGTACATGAGCAAGTTATTAGAAAGTCTTATTTTATAGATCTAGACTCGGAGAATTTCTCCAGCATTTTTGTCTACCTTCGATTTTCCAGCATCCGCATGTTCCTTCTTAAACAATAATAAAGGTATAAATGATTACACTGCTGTACATTTTTGGTTTTGTTCTTATTGTAAGGCATGCATGGAAGTGTAAGCTCTTCTACATTTAAGATAAATCAAGTCAAGTTTATTGTCATGTGTCCCAGATAGAACAATGAAGTACTTGCTTTGCTTCAGCACAACATAATATAGTAGGCATAAATACAGAATTTATTCAGTAGGCATAAATTGACCTATTAGAGGAACAATGCATCTTCAATATGCATGTCTCTCCCCACCCCTGAAAACAATTGCATTTAAGTGACATATCATCCATTCTGCACTTATGTAGTTATAATCAGATTTGTTCTTATGTTCATTCTATATGATATTTTACTGTAATTTCAGATGTTGACAGTGGGTCCAGAATATTCGTTGATAAGATCTCATACAGCGAACTACGGAGTACTTTTGTTTTAAGTGTCTTTGTTCTGAACACGCTGTATATCTCACATATTAAACGATAAATTATGTAAATCTTATCCTAAATGACAGAAATAAAAAATGTTATCCTTGTTTATGAATTTTGATGTAGAATGATTTAAAATTGAGTGGATTGATGCAATATACTTATAACCCACAAATGTTTAGTTATTCACATTTAAAAAACTCACTCAGTAGCTCAGGTGGCTGCGAGTGGCCGCCGGGACAGGTCAGGGGAACCGCAGGTAGACCGGGGCTCGCAAGTGACTTGGGAACTGCAGCTATTCCCGGAGGGTCCTGTCCCCAATGCAAAAAAGACTGCGGACCCCTGGACTAAACCAAACCCTCGATCCTGTCCCCCCATCCTTTTTTCAAAATTTAGCAACTCAAATGGTGGTGCGTCTTCATTGCCAGGAAATACTGTAACTAATTTCCCTCAAATATATGTAGATTTCCCTCAAATATGTTAAATTAAAAACTAAACTATGGTAGCAATGCACAGTATTCATCTCTAATGCTCGCACTTCTGCATCAATGTAGGTATGTACAGTGGCTTGTAAAAGTATTCATACCCCTTGAACTTTTCCACATTTTGTCACGTTGCAACCACAAACGTAAATGTATTTTATTGGGATTTTATGTGATAGACCAACACAAAGTGGTGCATAATTGTGAAGTGGAAGGAAAATGATACATGTTTTCCAAATTTTATTACAAATAAAAAACTGAAAAGTGTGGCGTGCAAAAGTATTCAGCCCCCCTGAGTCAATACTTTGTAGAACCACCTTTCGCTGCAATTACAGCTGCAAGTCTTTTGGGGTATGTCTCTACCAGCTTTGCACATCTAGAGACTGACATTTTTGCCCATTCTTATTTGCAAAATAGCTCAAGCTCAGTCGGATTGGATGGAGAGCGTCTGTGAACAGCAATTGTCAAGTCTTGCCAGAGATTCTCAATTGGATTTAGGTCTGGACTTTGACTGGGCCATTCTAACACATGAATATGCTTTGATCTAACCATTCCATTGTAGCTCTGACTGTATGTTTAGGGTTGATGTCCTGCTGGAAGGTGAACCTCCGCCCCAGTCTCAAGTCTTTTGCAGACTCTTAACAGGTTTTCTTCCAAGATTGCCCAGTATTTAGCTCCATCCATCTTCCCATCAACTCTGACCACTTCCCTGTCCCTGCTGAAGAAAAGTATCCCCACAGCATGATGCTGCCACCACCATGTTTCACAGTGGGGATGGTGTGTTCAGGGTGATGTGCAGTGTTAGTTTTCCACCACACATAGCGTTTTGCATTTATGCCAAAAACTTCAATTTTGGTCTCATCAGACCAGAGCACCTTCCTCCACATGTTTGCTGTGTCCCCCACATGGCTTGTGGCAAACTGCAAACGGGACTTCTTATGGCTTTGTTTCATCAATGGCTTTATTCTTGCCACTCTTCCATAAAAACCCGATTTGTGGAGTGCACGACTAATATTATCCAGTGGACAGAATCTCCCACCTGAGCTGTGGATCTCTGCAGCTCCTCCAGAGTTACCATGGGCCTCTTGGCTGCTTCTCTGATCAATGCTCTCCTTGCCCGGCACATCAGTTTAGGTGGACGGCCATGTTTTGGCAGATTTGCAGTTGCGCCATACTCTTTCCATTTTCGGATGATGGATTGAACAGTGCTCCGTGAGATGTTCAAAGCTTGGGATATTTTTTTATAACCTAACCCTGCTTTAAACTTCTCCACAACTTTATCCCTGACCTGTCTGGTGTGTTCCTTGGGCTTCGTGCTACCCAAGGAACATTGTTTGTTCACTATGTTCTCTAACAGACCTCTGAGGCCTTCACAGAACAGCTGTATTTATACTGAGAGATTACACACAAGTGGACTCTATTTACTAATTAGGTGACTTATGAAGGCAATTGTTTGCACTGGATTTTATTTAGGGGTATCAGAGTAAAGGGGGCTGAATACTTTTGCACGCCACACTTTTCAGTTTTATATTTGTAAAAAGATTTGAAAACAATGTATCATTTTCCTTCCACTTCACAATTATGCACCACTTTGTGTTGGTCTATCACATAAAATCCTAATAAAATACATTTACGTTTGTGATTGTAACGTAACCAAATGTGGAAAAGTTCAAGGGGTATGAATATTTTTGCAAGCCACTGTATACACTATATTTCTTTACACTAATACAGAATGAGAAAATATCTTGGCATGTGTTCATTTATATTTTATTCACAATATTAGGATTTCAGAGAGGTTGAATGAAAGAAAAAAAGTTCAACAAAATTAGAGGAGATCACAAGAAAGAAACTAGAGAAATATACATATGTGTGTGTTATATATATTTATTTATATATATATATATATATATATATATATATATATATATATATATATATATATATATATATATATATATATATATCACACATATGTACGCATCATATATATGTATATATTTATATACATATATCACACATATATAAGCATCATATATATATATAATGAATATATGTGTTTATACAAGAAACTAGAGAAATATGTACATGTTTTATATAATTATATACATCGATATCACCCGAGGGACTCGGGTAGAGGGGGCTAGGGGACAGGGTGGGGCAAGAGGCAGAGAAGGGAAGCACTCGGACCCAAAATGTAGGCGAAAAAGAATAATAGACAGAGAATAAGGGATGGTTGGTTTATAAAATGTGTATATTTTAATGCTAGGAGCATTGTAAGAAAGGTGGATGAACTTAGAGCCTGGATTGACACCTGGAAATATGATGTTGTGGCAATCAGTGAAACATGGTTGCAGGACGGCTGTGATTGGAAACTAAATATTCCAGGATTTTGTTGCTTCAGGTGTGATAGAATTGGAGGAAGTGGACTAGGGTAAGCAGCTGATTGGTGGGGAAGTGGACTAGGGTAAGCAGCTGATTGGTGGGAAGTGGACTAGGGAAAGCAGCTGATTGGCAGTCAGATCCCAGCAGTTTGTTGTGTACTTTGTATTGTGTTGCTATTGTATCCTGTGTAAGGGGGGCAGTATGAAGGCCAGGGCAGTGTACTGTTCTGGATGTCAGATGTGGGAGGTCAGGGAATCTGATAGCCCTCCAGACATCCACATCTGCGCCAGGTGTGTTGAGATGGGGCTCCTAAAGGATCGTGTTAGGAACCTGGAGCAGCAGCTCGATGACCTCCGTCTGGTCAGGGAGAGTGAGGAGGTCATAGAGAGGAGCTACAGGGAGGCAGTCACTCCCAGACCACAGGAGGCAGACAAGTGGGTCACGGTTAAGAAGGGCAAGAGGCAGGGGCTAGAGAGTACCCCTGTGACTGTACAACTGGAAAATAGGTACTCGGTTTTGAGTACAATTGGAGGGGACCATCTACCTGGGACAGCAACACCAGCCGGGTCTCCAGCACAGAGACCGGCCCTGATGCTTAGAAGGGTAGCAAAAAGAGGAGGGCAATTGTAATAGGGGACTCTATAGTTAGGGGGTCGGATGGGCGATTCTGTAGACGCAGTCGGGAAACCCGGATGGTAGTTTGCCTCCCTGGTGCCAGGGTCTAGCACGTGTCGGAACGTGTCCAAAAGATTTTGAAAAGGGGGGGAGAGGAGCCTGATGTTGTGGTACACATAGGTACCATGACATAGGCAGAAAAAGAGATGAGGTCCTGAAGGGAGAATTTAGGGAGTTGGGGGGAAAGTTAAGGAGAAGGACCAAAAGGGTAACGATTTCAGGATTACTGCCTGTGCCACGTGACAGTGAGAGTAGGAATGAAATGAGGTGGAGGATAAATGCGTGGCTGAGGGACTGGTGCAGTGGGCAGGGATTCAAGTTTCTTGATCACTGGGACCTCTTTTGGGAAGGCATGATCTGTACAAAAAGGACGGGTTGCACTTGAACCCGAGGGGGACCAATATCCTGGCAGGGAGATTTGCAAAGGCTACTGGGGAGACTTTAAACTAGAAAGGCTGGGGGAAGGGACTCAGGTAGAGGGGGCTAGGGGTCAGGTGTGGGGCAAGAGACAGAGAAGGGAAGCACTCGGACCCAAAATGTAGGCGAGAAAGAGGAAAAAGATAATAGACAGAGAATAAGGGATGGTTGGTTTATAAAATGTGTATATTTTAATGCTAGGAGCATTGTAAGAAAGGTGGATGAACTTAGAGCCTGGATTGACACCTGGAAATATGATGTTGTGGCAATCAGTGAAACATGGTTGCAGGAGGGCTGTGATTGGAAACTAAATATTCCAGGATTTTGTTGCTTCAGGTGTGATAGAATTGGAGGGACCAGAGGTGGAGGTGTTGCATTGCTTGTCAGAGAGGATATTACAGCAGTGCTTTGACAGGATAGATTAGAGGCTCGTCTAGGGAGGCTATTTGGGTGGAACTGAGAAGTGGGAACGGTGTAGCAACACTTTTAGGGTGTATTATAGACCGCCAAATGGGGAGCGAGAATTGGAAGAGCAAATATGTAAGGTGATAGCAGATATTAGTAGTAAGCACAAGGTAGTGATTGTGGGAGATTTCAATTTTCCAAAAATAGACTGGGAAACACATTCTGTAAATGGGCTGGATGGTTTGGAGTTTGTAAAATGTGTGCAGATAGTTTTTTGCAGCAGTACATAGAGGTATCGACCAGAGAAGGGGCAATGCTGGACCTCCTGTTAGGAAATGAGGCAGGTCAGGTGACGGAGATATGCCGCTGGTGAGCACTTCGGGACCAGTGATCACAATACCATTAGTTTCAATATAATTATGGAGAGAGTCAGAACTGGACCTAGGGTGGAGATTTTTGATTGGAGAAAGGCTAACTTTGAGGGAATGCGTAAGGATTTTAAAGGAGTGAATTGGGACACTCTGTTTTATGGGAAGGATGTAGAAGAGAAATGGAGGACATTTAAAGGGAAATTGTAAGAGTACAGAATCTTTATGTCCCTGTTAGGGTGAAAGGAAATAGTAAAAATTGGAAAGAGCCATGGTTTTCAAGGGAAATTGGACACTTGTTTCGAAAAAAGAGAGATATCTACAATAATTATAGGAGATATGGAGTAAATGAGGTGCTAGAGGAGTATAAAGAATGTAAAAAGAATCTTAAGAAAGAAATTAGGAAGGCTAAAAGAAGATATGAGGTTGCTTTGGCAAGAAAGGTGAAAGTAAATCCAAAGGGTTTCTACAGCAATATTGATAGCAAAAGGATAACGAGGGATAAAATTGGACCATTAGAGAGACAGAATGGACAGCTATCTGCAGAGCCAAAAGAGATGGGGGAGATATTGAACAATTTATTTTCTTCGGTATTCACCAAGGAGAAGGATATTGAACTATGTGAGGTAAGGGAAAAAAGTAGAGTAGCTATGGAAACTATGAGATTCAAAGAGAGGAAGTACTGACACTTTTGAAAAATATAAAAGTAGATAAGTCTCCAGGTCCTGACAGGATATTCCCTAGGACATTGAGGGAAGTTAGTGTAGAAATAGCAGGAACTATGACAAAAATATTTCAAATGTCATTAGATACGGGAATAGTGCCGGAGGATTGGCGTACTGCGCATGTTGTTCCATTGTTTAAAAAGGGTTCAAAGAATAAACCTAGCAATTATAGACCTGTTAGTTTAACGTTAGTGGTGGGTAAATTAATGGAAAGGATACTTAGAGATAATATATATAAGCATCTGGATAAACAGGGTCTGATCAGGAACAGTCAACATGGATTTTGTGCCTGGAAGGTCATGTTTGACAAACCTTCTTGAATTTTTTGAAGCAGTTACTAGGGAAATTGATGAGGGTAAAGCAGTGGATGTTGTCTATATGGATTTCAGTAAGGCCTTTGACAAGGTTCCCCATGGAAGGTTGGTTAAGAAGGTTCAATCTTTGGGTGTTAATGGCGGAGTAGCAAGATGGATTCAATAGTGGCTGAATGGGAGATGTCAGAGAGTAATGGTGGATGGCTGTTTGTCGGGTTGGAAGCCGATGACCAGTGGGGTGCCTCAGGGATCTGTGTTGGGTTCCACTGTTGTTTGTCATGTACATCAATGATCTGGATGATGGGGTGGAAAATTGGATAAGTAAGTATGCGGATGATACTAAGATAGGTGGTGTTGTGGATAATGAAGTAGATTTTCAAAGTCTACAGAGAGATTTGGGCCATATGGAAAAGTGGGCTGAAAGATGGCAGATGGAGTTTAATGCTGATAAGTGTGAAGTGGTACATCTTGGCAGGACAAATCAATATAGGACGTACATGGTAAATGGTAGGGAATTGAGGAATGCTGTGGAACAGAGAGATCTAGGAATAACTGTGCATAGTTCCCTGAAGGTGGAATCGCATGTAGATGGGGTGGTAAAGAAAGCCTTTGGTGTGCTGGCCTTTATAAATCAGAGCAATTGAATATAGGAGTAGGGAAGTAATGTTAAAATTGTACAAGGCATTGGTAAGACCAATTCTGGAGTATGGTGTACAATTTTGGTCACCTAATTATAGGAAGGATGTCAACAAAATAGAGAGAGTACAGAGGAGATTTTACTAGAATGTTGCCTGGGTTCCAGCAACTATGTTACAGAGAAAGGTTGAACAAGTTAGGTCTTTATTCTTTGGAGCGCAGAAGGTTAAGGGGGGGAATTGATTGATGTCTTTAAAATGATGAAAGGGATAGATAGAGTTGACGTGGATAAGCTTTTCCCATTAAGGGTAGGGAAGATTCAAACAAGAGGGCATGACATGAGAATTAAGGGACAGAAGTTTAGGGGTAACGTGAGGGGGAACCTCTTTACTCAGAGGGTGGTGGCTGTGTGGAATGAGCTTCCAGCAGAAGTGGTGGAGGCAGGATCGATTTTAACATTTAAAAGTAAAGTGGATAGGTATATGGACGGGAAAGGAATGGAGGGGTATGGTCTGAGTGCAGGTAGATGGGACTAGGGGAAAACAAATGGTCGGCGCGGACTGGAAGGGCCGAGAGGGACTGTTTCCATGCTGTAATTGTTATATTGTTATTTATATATGTGTGTGTATCATACATATAATATATATACATGTTTATAATATATAAATATAGGCAAATATATTGGCTTATGGCTTATGTTCCTTATATCTTTTAGGCAAAAAAATAAAGGCAAATATAATTGCCTTTATGGCGTATGTACATCATGAGAATGGCTCATGTACATCATGAGTTGCTTTAAATAAAAGTTGCTTCTGATCCATGAGGGACTTTGAAATCTATTATCTCTATCTTGCCTCTCACACACAGAAACACACACATACCGTTCCCCCACAACACTGATTAAACCAAAGATCATAGAATGCATATGGTCCAGAGATCTTTCATTGCGCATTGTGCTCATTTTATACGCAGTTTCCCTTTTTAATTTTTTTTAAAAAAAGAAGCACCTTATATATTATAAACAAAGATAATAATGGTCTAACATAGAAGGCTAAGAGACCAAGATAAACTGCAAAATCCAATGGACTGACATGGATTAAACTGCGAGAGGCATAACCGGGATCTTATTCCTAAAATGGTGGAAGTGACGTTCCGTTGCGTTCCAATGCGTACTACACATCAGTCCATTGGATTTCATAGGAGTGGTCTTTCTTGCTCCTCTATATCTTTGCTTCAAACTAACCACCACCAACAGCCATTTGCTGTGCTTCACCAAACCAACCGCCACCATTTTCATTTTCAAACCATATTAAGGACACTCAAGGTCAGTAAAACCACACTCACAGTTTAGTAGACATGTGTTCAGTGTTATTCACAGCTCAGACTGAGATGTGACTCTCTCACTCCCCCATCTTGCAGAGACTGACTGAGACACTCAACACTTCTGGGTTTTATAGTTCCTCCGGAAGGGGCGTGACCTTCCGGAGAGAGAATCTCAACATTTTTTAAACACTAATAACTCTTTTATTTTTCATAGATGGGAAAAATCCTCTTGTCCTGCACAGCGGAGGGGGACTGAATAAGATGCCCAAAAATCACAGCCGTAAGTGGCAGGGTTTTTTCTAAAATCAATATACAGGACAACAGGAAGTGGTCAAGATCAGACTTTTAGTAATATAGATTTGAGGGGGGGGTTGTTTAAATACAGAGAATGGTTGCTATCTGGAACACTGCCAGAGGTGGTGGAATTAAATGCGATCACTACATTTAAGAGATATTTAGATTGGTCCATAAACACATGTGAGCAACTGCCTTTACATACAACACCCATGCCACTCATTTGGCCCCCAGGGGTGATATCCTTTCCTTTGAGGGCCGAGGGAATGGACAGGCAATGTTTCAGACTGATTGTAATTGAGGAGGGCTGGGGGGGGGGGGGGGGGGGGGGGTTTAGGAAATTAAAAAGGTGGAAGGAAGGTGAAGGCAGGACAAAGTCTGGTGAGTGATAGGTGGATAGAGGTGAAGAGCGGGGGAATGATCGGCAGGTGGTGGTAGCAAGAAAGGTTAGAGGAGGAAATGAGACAAAAGAGTTTAGTTTTGTTTAGTTTATTGTCACGTGTACCGAGGTACTGTTGCCTGCTAACCAGTAATTGGAAAGATGATACATGATTACAATCGAGCCATTCACTGTGTACAGATACAGGATAAAGGTATAACGTGAATAACGTGTAGTGCAAGATAAAGCCAGTGAAGTCTGATCAGTCTCCAATGAGGCTGATAGGTGTCAGATAAGGAGAGAGGAGGAGTGAAATGTAAAGCTGGCGGGAGAAATGCACATGGAAGGGGCGGGAGGGAGTGAGGGTGGGGAAAGAGGGTGTTACAGTTGTGTGGCAAAGATGATGTTGGCTTGCGTGTTGCATTTCTCCTCCCCGTCTGCTACACTGGTTACGGGAAGTAAGCCTCATTTCAGAGGATGACTTACTCCTCTGAAATGAAGGCCTGACAACGATAAACATTCCAGCTGGTTTCTCGGTGCATCACAGTTCAGTGCACCCTCTGTCAGTCCCGATTATGGTTGGAGAAAATTATTTAACATGCTGTATCATGACAATGGATCATTTACTGCTGCTGTGTGTTAGTCATCCTGGCACTGCTACTTATGTCGATGGCGGCTGTGTAAGGAATATATGTTTAAATCTTTGCTTCCACAATAAACTCATGTGTTGTCACCAATTTTCCATTACCTCCTTACAGCCTCCTCTTAATTTATACATTCCTACATTTCCTGTATTTAACTTTATAATCATACATTCCTACAACACCGAATTCTCCAGTATTTGGTTTAAACCAAGGGAAGCCACACAATGCTGGAGTAACTCAGCAGGTCAGGCAACATCTCTGGAGAAAAGGAATAGGTGACTTTTCGGGTCGAGGCCCTTCTTCAGACTTCCTCGCTTTTCTTCTTTGCCTGAATCGTAACAATAATGTATCATTATGGAGAAAATGACATTCAATGCTATTATCAATAATAATCGCAAAATAGCAAAATAAAGTAAAACACATAGGAGACTGCAATGTGGAACCTCCATGGCAACACAATAGACTGCAAATGCTGGTCGCTGGGGAAATAAACAATCTGTGATTAAACTCAGTGGGTCGAGCAGCATCCGTGGAGCGAAAAGGAAAGGTCGACTATTTAGATTTTGACCTGAAACATCTACAATTCCTTATACCCTCCCTTCTCTCATCCCCCACACAGATGTTGCTCGATCCACTGAATTCCTTCAGCATATTTTTTATTGCTCTGTCTCAACATTTTGGGATAAATAACAAATAGCTAAATAAGCCTAGTTAGTTATACATGTGGATTTTCCAAGAGGAAATGTCATTGGATTCAGAGACGTCTATAATAAACAGCCTATTAATAGATAATAGCATCAGAGCAAAATAAAACCATTTCATATTGATGAGAAGCTATTGAACTAATGATATTTTCACACTTTGTTAAGCATGTCTGAATGTAAAGGCATAACTGCAAGTTAGGCTTTTGGAGACAGAAGGAACAGCAGATGCTGGAATCTTGCATGAGACATTGACTGGTTGCATCGTGGCCTGGTTCGGCAACTTGCACGTCCACGAGTGGAAAAGACTGCAAAAAGTTGTAAACACTGCCCAGTCCATCACAGGTTCTGACCTCCCCACCATCGAAAGATTCTATCGTAGTCGCTGCCTCAAAAACGCAGCCAACATCATCAGAGACCTGCACCATCCTGGCCACGCACTCATTTCACCCCTGCCATCGGGAAGAAGGTACAGGAGCCTGAGAACTGTAACGTCCAGGTTAAGGAACAGCTTCTTCCCTACAGCCATCAGGCTATTAAACACTACAACCTCACAAGCTACAAACTACAATAGACTGTTATTATTAATATTATTGCACTGTTATTGTTTGTTCTTTTTTTTAACTGAGTTTTTGTTATATTATTTATTATGATTACATATTCTGTTGTGCTGCAGCAAGTAAGAATTTCATTGTTCTATCTGGGATATATGACATTAAAACACTCTTGACTGGACACAGTGCTGAAGGAATTACGTGGTCAGCTGAATGAATAAGTTTATTGGCCAAGTATTCACATACAAGGAATTTGCCTTGGTGCTCCGTCCGCAAGTGACAACATGACATACAGTGACAGTTAAGAATGATACATAAAACATTAAACATCAATAATGAAACATTATTGATTAACCATGTGAATTAAATAAAATACCAGAGCAAAAGGAGGCTACAGATTGTTGGTTATTGAGTAGAGCTACTACTCGTGGAAAAAAGCTGTTTTTATGTCTGGCTGTGGCAGCTTTGACAGTCCGGAGTCGCCTTCCAGAGGGAAGTGATTCAAAGAGTTTGTGGCCAGGGTGAGAGGGGTCCGAGATGATCTTACCCGCTCGCTTGCTGGCCCTTGCAGTGTACAGTTCATCAATGGGGGGGAAGGTTGCTGCCAATAACCTTCTCTGCTGATCGGACGATTCGCTGCAGCCTCCAGGTGTCGTGCTTGGTGGCTGAGCCAAACCAGACCATGATGGAGAAGGTGAGAACAGACTCTACGATGGCCGTGTAGAATTGGACCATCATTGCCTGTGGCAGATTGTGCTTCCTCAGCTGTCGCAGGAAGTACATCCTCTGTTGTGCCTTTTTGATTGTGGAGTCAATGATGGCCCCCCACTTAAGGTCCTTGAGATGATGGTTCCCAGGAACTTAAAAGACTCCACAGATGTGACTGTGGTGTTGTTGATGGTGAGTGGCGTGAGGGGAGGGGGAGCTCTCCTAAAGTCTACAATTAATCCCACTGTCCTAAGAGCATTGAGCTCCAGGTTGTTGCGAAGGCACCAGGACGCCAGCTGTGACACTTCCTGTCTGTAGGCAGATTCCTGTCTCTAAGCAGCTAGCATCTGTGAAGAGAACGGATAGGCAACGTTTGGGTAGGGACACTCCTTCAGTTAGCCACTTTTGACTTTGACTTTTGACTTTGGCTGTTTTAGTGTAGGGAGGAACTGTAGATACTCAGATAACTCAGCTGGTCAGGCAGCATCTCTGGAGAAAAGGAATATGTGATGTTTCGGGTTGAGACCCGGTGTCTGAAGAAAGGTCTCGACCTGAAACGTCACCTATTCTTTTTCTCCAGATATGATACCTGACCCGGTAAGTTACTCCAGCCTTTAGTGTCCAACTTTGGGATATTTTAGTACTTGTTCTTAAATAACCATTTTGATGATAACATTAAGTCAACTTATTAATGTTGACAAGAGTATAAGCATAACAGCATAACTGGAAGATGTCAAGGAGCCTTGACCTCTCCCTGTTCCCTCCCACCCACACCCCTTCCTCCTGCTTTTCATTACATTTTTCCTCTTCTTTCCTCATCTGACACCCTTTTGTCGGATTTTCTTGCAGCCGTTTGTTGGCTTTAGGTTTATTATTGTCATGTGTACCGAGGTACAGTGAAAAGCTTTGCTTTGCATGTCATCAAAAAAGATCTGATAATACCAAACATAAATCTAATCAAATCAAATCAAACTGAAATACTATAGATAGAGCAAAAGGGAAGACACATAGCACCGAATATAGTTCCCAGCATTGAAGTATTTCATTGTCCCATTCGGGACATATGACAATAAAACACTCGACTCCTGAAGTACATCCTATTCCATTAATCTAAAGTAGGCTCCCAACCCGAAAAACCGTCTGTCCATTCCCTCCACTTTTGCTGCCTGACTCGCCAGGTTCCTCCGGCATCTTGTGATTTGAATAGACTGGAAATGCTTTTGTATCTTCAAAGTTAAAAAATAAAGTTACCTCACTGAAACCTACGCTGCTTGTTCAGAGCTTTACAAGCTGGATGCAGGGAGGGACCTGACCAAGGAGTCTAGGACTGAGATATGGAGAAATATCTTCACTCCCAACGAGGTGAACTCTTGGAAATTTCTACCGTGGACAATTGTTATCCCTCCATCTATGCGATTATTTAAAAGAGAGGTCAATGCATTTCTGAGCATTAAGGGAGACAAGGGATATGGGTATAGTATTAGAAAATGACATTGAGTCGATCAGCTGTGATCTTGTTTAATGTCTGTGGGGGGAGGCTTGAAGACTCAATGATCCTACTTCTGTTCTTATTTCCTACGTTCATCTTCCAGAAAATTAAATGTTCAAGAAATCTCGCTCCTACTGCAGAACAACATAGAACGTAGAACAGGACAATAGAGGAACAGGACCTTCATCACACAATGTTCATATGAACTTAATGCCAAGCCAAAGTAATCTCCTCTGCTAGCATGCGAGTCATATCTCACCCTTCCCTTAAAGCTATGCCCATCTACTCACCCTGGGGAAAGAAATATTATGACTGCCATCAAAATAGTGTAAAAAGCAACTGCAGATGCTGGTTTAAACCGAAGATAGACACAAAAAGCTGGAGTAACTCAGCGGGACAGGCAGCATCACTGGAGAGAAGGAATGTGAAAGTTTCGGGTCGAGACCTTTCTTCGGACTGGTTAGGGATAAGGGAAACGAGAGATATAGGCGGTGATGTGGAGAGATAAAGAACAATGAATGAAAGATATGCAAAAAAGTAACGATGATAAAGGAGACAGGCCATTGTTAGCTGTTTGTAGGTTGAAAATGAGAAGCTAGTGCGATTTAGGTGGAGGAAGGATAGAGAGAGAGGGAATGCCGGGTTACCTGAAGTGAGAGAAAAATTAAAGTAGCTAAAAATATTTATTTTTGATGTTTACAGAACATTAAATGTAGGTTGAAATGAAAGTTGACTGGGAGAACAGGTTAAGTCCAAATAACTGCCAATCTGCTCACTACATCATCCAATTATCCATATTAGTTTAGTTTAGAGATACAGCATGGAAACAGGCCCTTTGGCCCACCGGGTCGATACGGACCAATGATCACCCCATATATTAGCTCTCCGCTACACACTAGGGACAATTTGCTGAAGCCAATTAGCCTACAAACCCACACGTCTTTGGAATGTGGGAGGAAACCAGTGAACCTGGAGAAAACCCACCCGGTTGCAGGGAGAAGGGGCAAACTCCATACAGACAGCACCCGTAGTCATGATCCAACCTGCGTCTCTGGTGCAGCAAGGCACCAACTACTGCTTCGCCACTGCCTTTAGCTTTAACATTAATCATTCTCACGTCTTCTCTGTAGCCGAGCAGTAAAACAAATATCCAATAGGAGATAATTTTAAGTATTATTCAGCACTTTGAATAACAAGGCACTTGAGCTAATGTAGCTATTATTTGACTACATTTCTCAGTTTCCAAAGAGTGTTAGTCATCTTGGATGCAACTTCTCGAATGGGCGGTGCCATTATCCCACAGCTACAAGACCCATGGCGAATACGGCACCTTTTGAACAAAGAAGGCTTGTACTCGACTCTGCTGCCAAAAGCCCTGTCCTTGCTTTTCAGTAGCTGTGGAAGCAGACATTTTAGCTTTCAAACAGAAACTGAAATTGCCGGAAAAAGCCAAAACTAAACAGGAGAGAATATCATATTATTGGCCTTCTTCCATAATTGGTTCATCTTGATAATTACATTAATAATTTAAGTTAATATAATGTTCCTCGTCTTTGTATTGACAGAGTTTGAATTTTTCATTAAAAATAAAGTTATTTAAGAGGCTTTTGGATAGGCACGTGGAAGTGCAAGGAATAGAGGGATGTGGATCGTGTGTGAGATCAGTTGCACTTGGCATCATGTTTAGTGCAAACATTGTGGGCCAAAAGGCCTTTCCGGTGCTGCACTGGTCCATGTTATTTTTGGTACAGTTCAGGAGTTACTTTTTTCCAGTTTTGATTTGTTTTCAGTAGAATTATTTATTACAGTTCAAAGACCCATTAGTATCTATCAAATGCAGCCACAATGGAAATTAATGATAATACATTCATACTCAACGTCACATTACTGTATTAGAAGTTACCACCATTAACTAGGTCATTACCATCACTATACTAATCAGTGCATTCCAAAAATGAGACTGATCAGTGGTCTATACACGCATTTAACGAAAAGATGTGCCGCAATCTTAAAAAAAAAAAAATTCACGTTCTGAATGGTTGAATTAATTTTGCCACAGGATTTTATCAGTGGGAAAGGAAAAAAAACAATTTTTCTATAAAAAATGGATTAACTCAGCGGGCCATGAATAAATTGTTTCGGGTCGGGACCATGTGTCTCAATTTTTCTAAATTCTTTCATAAATTCTTAATTTATTACTTATGTTTTATTACTTATAATTGGTCGTTCTTGCTCCAATACAAGATTGAATGGTTTAGACTATTCTTCGGATATAACTCAATTCAGATATATATAGAATTATAGAATCAGATATAACTCCATTATGTAAAAGCACATGGTGATGCCCGTTATAGGTTAGAGCTGATTATGTGAGAAAGAAGCACTAACATTATAATTAAGTTGGCCAAATAGAAGAGAGCATATCATCTTGCTTATTGGATGAGTGGAAATAGTAAATTGACAAAAATCAAAGTGCTAGAGTTCCTCCAGCATTTTACATTTTGCTCAAGATTCCAGCATCTGTGGCCTTGTGCCCGCTGTAAATTGGCAAGACTGCATCATAGGGGGTTACGGGGAGAAGGCTGGAGAATGGGGTTGAAAGGGAAAGATAGATCAGCCATGATTGAATGATGGAGTAGACTTGATGGGCCGAAAGGCCTAATTCAGCTCCTATAACTTGAACGTATAAATTGTATTAAGCACTGGTAAGTTGCAAACGTGATTAGCTTTTGATTTTTCCACTACTGGGAGATGGTCCATACTCATGCAGAACATAGGCTGTGACTGAGTGACCAATGACACAATGGATTCTGTGCAATTTGGCCTCAGACGTAAGGTGACATTTAGACAGTCACAGATTCCTTCCAACCTCATACCTGCAAAACTAATAAGATGACATGCCTCAATCCAATTATACCCCACCAATCAGTCCCCATAAGCCCACTCTCAGAGAATGGACCAAATCACCCACCTGGACAACACCAGGTCTACAGGGACAGCAAAGAGTCAACACCATTAATCAACATCATATACAGAGCCATTTTAAAAGTGAATGTCTACATCCTCCCTGAATATATGTGGATATACATTATTATTGGCAACATTTCGTGTAGTTTATTGTCACGTGTGTTCCCAGCCTCTTTCTGGTAATCATCTCTTGACCAACAACCTTTATGTCTCTCACCATTGACGAGTAATGTGTACATCGATGGATAAGGTGGCATTCTGCTAACAGTACAACGGCAGCTCGAGTTCTGTTTCAGTGATCCGGGGACCAGCTCAAATCACACTTTGGCAACAAAGGAATTTAAATTCAATCAAATGTGCTTAATTCGGGAAATTAAAAGCTAGACTGAGTAAGGATCTCAACCCGAAATCGTCACCCTTTCCTTCTCTCCAGAGATGCTGCCTGTCCCGTTGAATTACTCCAGCTTTTTGTGTCTATTCTCAGTAACGGAATGTGAAATTCTGCTCAAATACAATGTGCCCTATGAATAGATAATTGTTTCTCAATAGTTCAATCAGTTCAATGGCTCTTTATTATCATTGGTACCAAGCTACAGTGACATTTTTCCCCATACAGATCAGTAAGATTATTGCCATACATACACATTTTGTTACGTTGCAGCCTTATTCTAAAATGGATTAAATTCCATTTTGTATCATCAATCTACACACAATACCCCATAATAAAAAAGCAAAAACAGGTGTTTAGAAATGTTTGCAAAGTAATTAAAAATAAATAACTGAAATATCACATTTACATAAGTATTCAGACCATTTTTGCTGAGGCACCTTTGGCAGCGATTGCATTCTCAAGTCTTCTTGGGTATGACGCTACAAGCTTGGCACACCTGTATTTGGGTCATTTCTCCCATTCTTCTCTGCAGATCCTCTCAAGCTCTATCAGGTTGGATGGGGAGCGTCGATGCACAGCTATTTTCAGGTCCCTCCAGAGATGTTCGATCGGGTTCAAGACCGGGCTCTGGCTGGGCCACTCAAGGACATTCACAGACTTGTCACAAAGCCACTCCTGCGATGTCTATTGGCTGTGTGCTTAGGGTCGTTGTCCTGTTGGAAGATGAACTCGGCTCCAGTCCGAGGTCCAGAAAGCTCTGGAGCAGGTTTTCATCAAGGATCTCTCTGTACTTTGCTCCGTTCATCTTTCCCACGATCCTGACTAGTCTCCCAGTTCCTGCCACTGAAAAACATCCCCACAGCATGATGCTGCCACCACCATGCTTCACTGTAGGTATGGTAGTGGCCAGGTGAGGAGCGGTGCCTGGTTTCCTCCAGACGTGACGCTTGCCATTCAGGCCAAAGAGTTCATCAGACCAATCTTCTTTCTCATGCTTTTTGGCAAACTCCAAGCGGGCTGTCATGTGCCTTTTACTGAGGAGTGGCTTCCGTCTGGCCACTCTACCATAAAGGCCTGATTGGTGGAGTGCTGCAGATATAGTTCTCCTTCTGGAAGGTTCTCCCATCTCCACAGAGGAACTCTGTCAGGGTTTTTGGTCACCTCCCTGACCACGGCCCTTCTCCCCGATTGCTCAGTTTGGCCGGGCGGCCAACTCTATGAAGAGTCCTGGTGGTTCCAAAGTTCTTCCATTTAAGAATGGCTGAGCTCTTCGGGACCTGCAATGCTGCAGAAATTGTTTTATACCCTTCCCCAGATCTGTCTCGCGACTCAATGCTGTCCCGGAGGTCTACGGACAATTCCTTCGTCTTCATGGCTTGGTTTTTGCTCTGACATGCACCGTCAACTGTGGGACCTTATATAGACAGGTGTGTGCATTTATAAATCATGTCCAATCAATTTAATTTACCACTGGTGAACTCCAATCAAGTTGTAGAAACATCTCAAGGATAATCACTGGAAACAGGATGAACCCAAGCTCAATTGAGTGTCATAGCAAAGGGTCTCAATACTTATGGAAAAGTGATATTTCAGTTATTTCTTTTTAAATTACTTTGCAAACATTTCTAAACAACTATTTACATTTCTTCATTGGGGTATTGTGTGTAGTTTGATGATTTACAACTTTTTTTTAATCAATTTTAGAATAAGGCTGTAATGTAACAAAATGTGGAAAAAGTGAAGGAGTGTGAATACTTTCTGAATGCACTGTTGGTACAATCTCCGGTTAAGTACAGAATGTATAGAAAAAGCCCACCAAGATCATGTGCAAGAGTCGCCAAGTTTTGGCACCATTTTCAAATCCCAGCTGCAGCCGGCCACAAAGGCTCATTGCAGGCGTTGCCTTGTCCAGTCATCCAGTGAACTGCCGGCCCTCTCCTCGCACAGGAAGGCAAATTCAATGCTGCCATTTATATCACCAGGACTGGAATACAACAACAGAGATGTAATGCTGAGGCTCTATAAGGCACTGGTCGGGCTGCAATTGTGAGCAAATTTGGGCCCCATATCTGAGGATGGATGTGCTGACCCTGGAGAGGGTCCAGAGGAGATTCCAGGAATGAGTGGGTTATATATGATGAGCGCTGGACTGCACTGGGCCTGTACTCGGAGTTTAGGAGGTTGAGGGGGGATTTCATTGAAACTTACAGAATAATGAAGGGCATAGACAGAGTGGATGTGGAAAGGATGTTTTCACTGGTGTGAGAGTCTAGGACCAGAGGTCATAACCTCAGAATTAAAGGGCACTCCTTTAGAAATGTGGTGAGGAGGAACTTCTTTAGTCAGAGGGTAGTTAATCTGTGGAACATTGCCACAGAGGACTGTGGAGGCCTAGTCAGTGGATATTTTTATATCAGTGGAGATAGAAACATTCTTGATTAAAATAAGTGTCAAGGATTAGTGGGAGAAGGCAGGAAAATGGGATTAGGAGGTAGATATTAGCCATGATTGAATGGCAGTCAATTCGATGGGCCGAATGGCCTAATTCTGCTATAACTATTGAACAGCCATCTTCAACTTTTGTCTCTCGGGGGCACCTCCCGCAGCTGACCTTGAAGGCGTGGAAGGTAAGACCAACTCTTTGTCCAGCATCCGCCGCCACCAACTCCCTCCACCGGTTCCCATTCTTCGGGGCCGAGATCGGGGGCTTCCCTGTCCCGGTTCCACGGCAGGCTCACAACATTGGCCTTTAAAGGACCCTCCTCTTGGCATGCTGAAGCAACACTAACTATGTTCTTACCTGGTCTGACTGGTGTCCATAAATGTAAAGCCCCTTAACTGCAGTAACAAGGAATCCCAAAGTTGGGATTCCCATCAAGAGCAAAATTCATGAAGGACAAAATTCAAGACAAAAATTGAGACACTTACCCAAACTTTCCAAGCGCCAATACAGTAAAACATAGAATTGGAAAGAGCAGTGGGAGTCAATTGACAGCAAAACTAACATTGACATCAAAACTGCTTTCAAGATTTAATTACAAATGCTGACCAGCAAAATACAAACAGCAACTAAAGACAAACTTTATCACAAATTCAGGTGTAGATACGTTTATTGTCCAATACACTAGGTTACAATGAAATTTCTAGTTCACATGAAGTTCACACAGTGTACGTAACCTTCCCTGCACATCCTGGTCAGCACGGTGGCGCAGTGGTAGAGTTGCTGCCTTACAATGCCAGAGACCCGGGTTCGATCCTGACTACGGGTGCTGTCTGTACAGAGTTTGAACATTCTCCCTGTGAATATGAGAGTTTTATCTGGGTGTTTCGGTTTCCTCCCACACTCCAAGGACATAGTTTTGTAGGTTAATTGGCATTGGTAAAATTGTAAATTGTTCCTAGTGTGTGGGATAGTGTTAGCGTACAGGGTGATTGTCTGTTGGCGCGGACTCAGTGGGCCAAAGGGTGTGATCCTGCTCTGCATCTGTAAAGCCTAAAGCCATGTACCTAACTAAAAGCTTCTTAAATGCCATTATCATATCACCACCCCTGGCAGTGCATTCTGAGCACCCACACTCTCTGTGTAGAAAAACCTGCCCCGCAAATCCATTTTAAACTTTGCCCCTCTCATCTTAAAGCAATGCCTTCTGGTCTTTTGATATTTCCACCCTGGGGGAAAA